>CAUYPK010053741.1:0-44382 GCA_963574355.1 Loris lydekkerianus | reverse complement strand
AGCCATGGTTTTTGTGTTTTTTGTTTGTTGGTTTTCCAATGCATTCTACCCTGGGTTACAGTTTTTGGCATTTTATAAAAAAAAAAAAAAAAAAAAAAAAAAAAGAAAGAAAGAAAGAAAGAAAGCAAAAAAAGTAAGTAGGGTATAAAGACTTTGAATGATGATATATTAAATAAGGTTTTGATGAGATAGTCATCTTTATCACTAATTTCACAACTTAACTGTTAAATCATTCCTTTTGTGACTTTCCTTCATGTTGAATTTTAATATATCAGAACTTTTTATTTCTGGGTTTTTTTTTTGTTTTTTTTTGAGACAGTCTTACTTTGTCACCCTTGGTAGAGTGCTGTGGCATCACAACTCACAGCAACCTCCAGCTCTTGGGCTTAGGTGATTCTCTTGCCTCAGCTTCCCTAGTAGCTGGGACTACAGGTGCCTGCCACAATGCCAGGCCATTTTTTTGTTGCAGCTTGGCCAGGGATGGGTTTGAACCCACCACCCTCGGTATATGGGGCCAGCACCCTACTCACTGAGCCACAGGTGCTGCCCACATCAGAACTTTTTAAACCTGAGAATATTACTTTTAGCTTAAGTTCCATGTCTGCATTCTTTCATAGCTATTAATTTGTGACTTAAACATTTAATGCAGTCATTTGATTATGAAATAGATTGTTTTACTTCTACCATATTAATTATAATTATTACTTTATCGACTTTCCTTATATCTATGATTTCATTTCATTCCATTGTATATTAACTGGAAGATCTTAATGGTATTAATGGCTCCACTCTGTTAATAGGTATTAGTAACACACTGTCTTTAGAACTTCACTCATCATTTTTTCCTCACACTTTTATTAACACATATAGTCCTAAAAAGGATATAATAGGTGCAAATTAAATAACACTGTCTGCTTATTTGTAAAAAGTACAGCACAAAGAATTTACATACTTTAGGATGACTATAGTTAACAATGATATATAGCTTCAAATAGCTAGAAGGATATTGAACATTCTTAACAAAAAAAATGATAAATGTTTGAGATGATGGACATGCTAATTGCCCCGATCTGATCACTATACACTATATATGTAGTAACGTCACTATGTACCCCATAAATATGTACGATTATTATTTGCCAATTAAATCAGGCTGGACACAGTGGCTCATACCTGTAATCCTGGCAATTTGGGATGCTGAAGAAGGAAGATGGCTCAAGGTCAGGAATTTAAGCTCAGCCTGAAAAGTAGAGTGAGACCTCATCTATACAAAAAATTTGAAAAGAAAACACTAGCTGGGCATGGTGTCTGGTGGCCGGTGCCTGTAGTCCTAGACACACAGCAGGCTGAGATGGGAGGATTGCTTGGGCCCAGGAGTTTGAGGCTGCAGTGAGCTATGATTGCACTCCAGCCTAGGTGACAGAGCAAGACCTTGTCTCTAAAAACACAAATAAAATAAAATAAAACTTTATGTACTACATTGAGTAAAAATAATGAACAAAATTGAAGATACAGGAATTACTTTTGTAGACATGGTAATTTCTAAACAACTTTACTCTTTAATAGCACTTCTTTCCCCCTCTGTTCATTTCAAGTCAAAATATTTATAAATTTTAGCTTTTTTTCCAGATAATATCCATTTATAATTGCATAGTAAATGGATTGACAATTGGCATTTCTAAAATTACAAGTGTTGGAACCTTTGCCACACTGCAATTTACCAGCGGTTTTCTATTGATTGATCATGCAGCACTTCTGACTCCTATTGGACCCTGATTGACATTATTCTTCTAAATTTTGGGAAAGTATCAGATTTGTCAGTATTTAAATTTCCCACTTTGGCTTTAGATTCTCCTTAATGGAAAGTGGGGAAATTTTTCGATGTATTTTTAGTTTGTCTTATCCTCATACCAAACACACAGAGGAAACATCAAAGGTTTTCCTTTCGTGGAGTGCAATTAAGGGAGAAGTAGAATTAAAGGTGAGACTCCCTTAATTGCACTCCACTTGGGCAAGTTCTGTGTGTAAATGCTACCCTCCATTTCCCAAATATGTTCCTCATAAAAGACAAAATATCACACTCTATATACAACAAGAAAAAATACATCTTTAATTTAAAATGGTATACTCTTGAAATGGGCTGACCTTCATTCATTTGAGGCAGTAAGTTCATTCATTTCTAATTCACTGTTGACAAATGTCACATAATACTCCCTGACGTTAATCATTACCATATATAAAGTGATCCTACAATCAAGCAAGAAACCAACACCTGTTAAGAACATTAGGCAGATATGACCAGACATTTCACACACACACAAAAAAAAAATACAAAAAATACATGTAGAAGATGTTGAACTCATGCAAAATAGAAGAAATACAAGTTATAACTACATTGAGATACCATTTTTTATCTTTTCAATTGGTAAAAATAGAACATATTAGAATCTCTCTATTTTGAAGCTATATGGAAACATGTATTCTCACAGACTATGAGTGGGAACATCAATTGGGAGAGCCCCCATAGAGAGCAATCTGGCAATACTCATCTAATTTACAAATACATATGCTGCTTTGCCAAACAACTCCACCTCTGGGAACTAATCCTACACATACACATACATGTGTGCACATGCCAAATAACACACAAATCAAGGTTTTCAGGTTATCACTCATCCCAGCCCCTCTTGTGGTTAGGTATGAGCATACCACCAAATGCTTCCCAGTGAAATATAAACAGAGGTCACATGTACCTATACCAAAGAATTACTAGAATGCTTCATTCTTTCCTTTTCCTCCTTACTGAAATGGCCACAATCAAAGTGACCTTAGTAGGCATGTTTTTTGTTCTGCAACTTTCCTTTGTGATTTTTGATTTTTGATTAGAATTGACATGCTAACATAATAAGAATGTACATGTTCCATACCTTCGCAATGTGAAAGTGATATTATTATGGATAGAAAGTGAGACATGCAAGACTACAGCTGGAGGGAAGTAGATGTGTCCAAATGTTTCATTTTATGTTGTAGGGAACAAAGAGATACCTTATAAAATTGATAAAGAAATATGCAAAATGTGCGCTTATGTAAATTATGAAATGTAATATGGGTAATCAAAAATGGCTTTTACTAATCCCTATTTAGAAGAAAAGGGTGATATATGGCATAACGCAGAGTCAATGCACATTGGCTTAAAGATGATAAATCAAAAAACAGAGAGAGAAACAAATGAACCTTTTAGAGTTAGTAAGGAATATCCTGCAGTGCTGAAAACAGAGATAAAAGCCATTACCATTGAGGAATGAAGGTTAGTAAGTACTTTATCCTTTTTATCCTGTTGAATTCAAGTATAATTTAATTAAATGATTTTATTTAAAAGCAGGTAAGATTAGATCTCCTGTTTCTGAACATCAGTACAACAGAATGAAAGGACATTGGCCCAACTTATGGCTTGTCCTCTCCTGTGATCCAGCAATACCACCTGCCCAGGGACTATAGTCTTGAACAACAAAATAACCTTCCTGTGTGACCCGAAGCTATTAAGATATTATTGTAGAAGTCAGGTTTTTTATGATGTGTGGAACCTTAAAATGGTTTAAAAAATCTATTATGTCCAGAATATAGTGAGAATGGAACTTCCAAACTCCCTAATCGCAAGCAATGTTCATCTTGCCAAATGGTAGTTCTCTTTCCAGTTTGATGGCCCAACAGCCATCCTAGAAATAAAAGCTCTTTAGAAATCTAATAAAGCATAAAACAGTCAATCGCCATTTCAAACTTCTAAGGGAAAAATAAGCACAACTGGCAGCAAATCTAAATTTTACAAGGACAAAAAAAGTTTGACTTTAAAAATGAACCAGTAAGCTCTTTGACAACATCACTAAACTCTCACTAAAGAAGAGAGGTAGATACAATTTTTTAGTTTAAAGATCTTGTTATGAGTGCAGAATTAATACCACTACATTTCCTCACATACTTCCATATCATTAATGGAAGAAAAAAATCTTAGGCTATGAATAGAAAAATAACAACTCTTTTAGGTAGAATATTTTAATTATGGCATTTTCAACTTATCCCTTGCCAAGACACACAATGAAAAGAAGCCACAGTGTAACATTGTAATTATGAGACAAAAATTCAGAAAAATACACTAATTAGGAGTAGGGCAAAGATGAGTCTGTCTGTGAAAATATGAATTGAAGAATATTCTGAAAGCTTTTCTCATTTTAAAGTAAACATAGTGAAGAAAGCAAACTAAACTAATAAAGTTCATCCTTTCTGTGATCTAGCTGGTCTTCAGGTGGAGATTATTTATAATAAGCATACCAATTTTATATAAGTATCTTCTTAAAAAATGCCTTGGAATACTTCAAGGGAGCTTGAATATGATCCTCTAAATTTTCAAAATCTCAATCAAGGTATAAGAATCAGCTAAACAAATCCAGGTTGATTTCATGAGGCTTTTATTTTTAAGCCTAAGGAACCTTTGAAGTAAGTAGTTAGACTCTTTTAAGTGTCTTTCAGCTTAGGTCTTTGCCTTTTCTTTTTATTTTGAGCCCAGTGTTCCCAGTGGAATGTTAATATATCTTTGTTAAAGTAAGCCCAAAAAAAAGAAAACAAAAGAAGAAGGAGGAGGAGGAGGAGGAGGAGGAGGAGGAAAGAAAGGAAGGAAGGAATGAATGAATGAATGGAGGGAGGAAGAGATGAAGAAGGGAAGAAAAGAAGAAATGGAGGGGGGGGGAAATGAAATAATCTGACAGCTATGCCATGTTCAATTTCTTCTGAGAATTGCTTAAACATGGCGTGTCATTTAAATTTACATAAATAGAAACTGATTAAATCAGAGGAAAGAAGGGTGAAATATATCAATTAAATGGCAAAGAATGAAACATTGCCACCTGAGGTTCACAAGTTAGAATTGCTGGGGCATGCTACTTTCCTAAATTATGCCATCCTAATAGTGATGGCAAAAAAAAAAAAAAAAAAAAGACACTAGGACATATGTTTGACTAGCTCTTCATATTGATACGATATCAAAACCAAAATTTAAAAACAGATCATCCAATCTTCTAGATGCCTAATGACATAATTGATTGATAAACATCTGTGTAAACTCAATTTTATCTTTCTGTTACCAGGTTGTAGCAGTGTCTGAGGGATTTTTTTTCTCAAAAAGCACAAATATGAATTTAAAGAGAATATTTTACAAAGTGAAAGTGTTACTGGAGGCCAGAAAGTATGAGGAAGGAGATATATAATCACAGTGTTTTACTAGGAGAAATAGGAAACCAGGAGCTAATTTGTGGGCATGGAGATGGAATACTAGGTTTCTGCATATCACTCTGTTTATAATATTTGTATGCTCTGGAAAAGAGCATTCTTCATTTTAGGTATTTAGTTTTTTCTTTATATTTTCCAAAGCACCTACCACCTGTTGCCTTTAAAAAGAAAGGTTACAACTTTAATAACTGAGGGAAATCAAACCTAAAGTGCAACACAACCTAAAATACAAAACAATGAAGTTAAAAATTCTCATGGAGACAAATTAGCTTATAGATTTCCCTTTCCTCAATATGGTTGTAAAGGAATACTGCATGTCCACCTGGATGATTTCTAGGTGGGAAAATTATGTATGGTGGGAATTAGCTTATAATACCCATCACTTGTTCATTTAATCAAAAGACACCAAGAATTTTTTAAAGGACATTGATAGCACAAAATATCATTCAAAATAAGAGTTTTATTCAACTTACAGATTTTTAGAATTTCTATTTAGGCCATTTATAATATGTGTGAAAATCAGAACTGGTGGCAGAGATACAGGTATGTATTGATCAGTGTGCTACTACATACAAGGCAAATGCTGACTTTTTCCAACGTTACTCAACTGTACTGGCAAGTCCACACCTTGAGTCCTTTATGGTTATTAAGAAACTGGGGAGAAAGAAATTATTGTCATTTTCAGTGAAAATAATGATAACCCTACTAATATCAATTCCAATTTTGGTCAGGCTCACAAAGCAAAACTGAGATTACACATTTTGAAAGTCTCCAGTTTGTCACAATGAATTGCAAAAATGATCATTAGGGGCTTAAAATGTAGCACTCAATGCTAGGCTCCATGACCAGACAGAGTATAACAATTGTGGGAAGTGTTAGTTAAATTCTGAAATTTGTTTCAACTTCATCTAAATCCTGCCAAGCCAAAAAAGAAATAATCCCCTACCCTTTTGACATTGAATATTTAGATAAATGGAGTTAAAGTAACCAAGATTCACTAAGTATTTTCTTTTTATATTGATATATAATAGATGTACACTTCTATGAGGTACAGGTGATATTTTGATATTCATGTAATGTGTAATGATGACTTCAAATGTTGATCTTCTCTTTATGCTGGGAACATTTGAATTCTTCTCTTCTAGCTATTTTGAAATATACAACATATTAACTATACTGGACTATTGAACACTGGGTCTTATTTCTTCTATCTAACTATATTTTTATTCCAATAAATCAACCTCTTCTATTCTCCTCTTCCATTTACTCTTCTTGCCCTCCAGTAACCACCAATCAACCCTCTATCTTCACGAGATCCACCTTTTTACTTCCCACATATGAAAACATGTGATACTTGCCTTTCTGTTCCTGACATACTTCATTTAACATAATGATTTCCAGTTCTACCCATGTTCCTACAAATGATAGGATTTTATTATTTTTATTGCTGAATGGTATACCATTGTGTATACATACCA
The DNA here is from genome assembly GCA_963574355.1 of Loris lydekkerianus. Taxonomy (NCBI): domain Eukaryota; kingdom Metazoa; phylum Chordata; class Mammalia; order Primates; family Lorisidae; genus Loris; species Loris lydekkerianus. The sequence goes on along the minus strand of CAUYPK010053741.1, from coordinate 37,624 downwards.
CATTTTGTCCCCACCCGTCCATTGATGGATACTTAGGTTGATGCCATACCTTGGCCATTGTGAGTAGTGCTGCAAGAAACATAAAAGTGCAGATGTCTCTTCAATATATTCATTTCCTTTTCTTTTACATATGTACCCAGCAATGGAATTGCTGAATCATATAATAGTTTTATTTTCAGGTTTTTGGGTTTTTTTTTTTTTTTTTTTTTTTGAGGAACCACCATACTGTTCTCTACAGTAGCTGCACTAATCTACATTCCCACCAACAATGTAGGAGGACTTCCCTTTCTCTACATACATGTCAGCATCTGTTATTAAGTGTCATTTATTTATTTATTTTTCTTTTTATTAAATGATAGCTGTGTACATTAATGCATTTATGGGGTACAATGTGCTGGTTTTATATACAGTTTGAAATACTTACAACAAACTGGTTAACATAGCCTTTACCACACTTTCTTAATTATTGTGTCAAGACATTTATACTCTACACTTAGTAGATTTGACTTATACCCTTGTAAAATACACCATAGGTGTGGTCCCACCAATTACCCTGTGGTAAGATGGTATCTCACTATTACTTTGATTTGCATTTCTCTAATGATCAGTGATGTTCAGAAAATTTTTATATACTTGGTGGCCATTTGCATATCTTCTTTTGAGAAATTTTTATTCAGATATTTTGCCCATTTTAAACTGAATTTTTTATTTTGATGCTATTGAGTTTTTGATGTTCCTTATATATCCTGGTTATTAATCTTTTGTCAGATGGATAGTTTGTAAATATTTTCTCCCAGCTATAGGTTGTCTCTTAACTCTTTTGAATGCTTCTTTTGGTGTAGAGAAACATTTTTTAACATAATGTAATCTAATTTTGTCTGTTTTTGTTCTTATTGCCTGTGCTTTTGAGGTCTTACTCAAAAATCCTTTATCCAGATTAATGTTCTGAAGCATTTCCATAGTATTTTCTTCTAGTAGTTTCATAGTTTTAGGTCTTAAATTTAATCATTTTATTTTGATTTAATTTTTGTATATGGTGAGAGATAGGGGTCTAGTTTCATTCTTCTGCATTGGTTATTATTCCTTTCCCTATAAACAGTGCAGGGAAAACTAGATATCCGTTTGCAAAAAAATGAAACTAGACCATTATCTCTTGTTTCATAAAAAAATTAAACCCAAATGTATTACAGACTTTAATCTAAGACCTAAAACTCTAAAACTACTAAAAGAAAACATTGGGGAAGTGCTATAGGACATTAATCTGCACAAAGTCTTTATGAGTAATACCCCTAAAGTACAAGCAACCAAAGGAAATTTAAATGTATGGAACCACATCAAACTAAGAAGCTTCTGCTGCGGGGTTTGTGATTGGATTTTTCTTTCTTTTCTAGTTCCCTGCAGTGATTCATCAGATTGTTAATTTCCACTTTTTTTATTTCTGGATGTGGACATTTAATGAGATGACTTTCCCTGTTACGGCTGTTTTTGCAGTATCGCATGGGTTTTGATAGCTTGTGGCATCGCTGTCATTTTATTCAAGAAATACAATTTCCTTTTTGATCTCCTTGACCCAGGTATCATTCAGCAATAGGTTTCTTAGTTTCCATGACTTTGTGTGAGGATGTGTGTTTTAGTTGGAATTGAGTTCTACTTTAATTCCATCGTGGTTTATAAAGATACATGGTATAACTTTTATTTTTTAAAATTTGTTCATTTGTGACCTAGGATATGATTGATATTGGAGAATGATCCATGAGCTGATGAGAAGAACATATATTCAGTGGTAGTGGGGTGGAATGTCCTGTATATATCTGTTAAATCTCTTTGATCTAGAGTGAGATTAAGTCCATTATTTCTCTGCTTAGTTTCTGCTCAGAGGATCTATCTAGTTCCGTCAGTGGGGTGTTGAAGTGTTAAAGTCCCTGGCTATTAGAGTTTTTTTTTTTTTTATCATTTTTTCAGACCATGTAGGGATTGCTCTATAAATCTGCGAGTGTTTACATTGGATGCATAAATATTAAGATTGAAATGTCTGTTTGTTGAAATGTTGCCTTGATCAGTATATTGTCTATCTTTGTCTTTCTTTACTTTTGTTATTTTAAAGTCAATTGTATCTTCAAAAAGAATTGCAATTCATGCTTTCTTTTGGTTTCCATTTGCATAAAATATTGTTTTCCAACTCTTTACCCTGAGTCATTATTTGTCCTTGGGGGTTAGTTGTATTTCTTGAAGAGAGCATATACTTGGATTGTACTAATTTACTCAGTTATCCAGCCTGTACCTCTTCAGTGGGGAATTCATGTCTTTCACATTTATTGAGAGGATTAATAAGTAGGGCATAGTTCTGTTTGTCTTGATGTATGAGGCTCTGTTGCCTTCTTTTATCATGTGGGCCATTATGGTAGCTAGATTTTTGTCCTTTAGTTTCCAAGTATCTTTATTTTACTAACCAAAAAGAGATCAGAACTAAATGAAATTGAGAATAAAAGAAACGTTCAGAAGATTAACAAAATGAAAAGTTGGTTCTTTGAAAAGATAACTAAAATTGATAAACCTTTGGTCACATTAATAAGAAACAGAAAAGTAACGATCTCTAATAAGCTCAATCAGAAATGAAAAGGGGAGAAATAATAACAGATACAACAGAAATACAAAATATAGTCACTAAATACTACAAAAATCTCTATGCTCAGAAATTTGAAAGTGTGAAGGAAATAGACAACTTCCTAGAATCACACTACCTTCCTAGACTAACCAGGAAGAAATAAATCTCTTGAACAGACTGATATCAAGCACCAAAATTGCAATAATAAAAACGCTTCCAATAAAAAGTTCTAGACCCCATGGTTTCACACCAGAATTCTACCAAACCTTCAATGAAGAGCTCATACCTGTATTTCATAATCTATTCAAAGACACTAAGAAGGAAAGAAACCTTCCCAATTCTTTCTATAAGCAAACAGCACTCCGATACCAAAACCAGAAAAGGACACAATAAAAAATAACACTATACACTAATATCATTAATGAGTATGGATGAAAAAATATTCAATAAAATCTTAGCAAACAGAATTCAACTGCACATCAAAAAAAAAATCCATCACAAGAAGGTGGGCTTCATCCCCAAAATGCAAGGCTGGCTCAACATACCCAAATCTATAAATGTAAAGTTAGAAGTAAAAACAAAGACCATGTGATTCTATAAATAGACACAGAAAAGGCATTTGCAAAATTCAGATTCTTTTTTGATAAGAATGCTCAAAAAAAATGGCATAGATGGAACATTCCTTAAACTGATAGAGGTAATCTATGACAAACCCATAGCCAACATAATACTGAATGATGAAAAACTGAAAATATATATTTGCTTAAAACTGGAAACTGAAAAAGATGCCCACTATCACCACTGCTGTTGAACATAGTGCTAGAGCAGTGGTTCTCAACCTGTGGGTTGCGATCCCTTTGTGACAATGAAAATACATCCTGCATATCAGATACTGACATTACAATTCATAACAGTAGCAAAATTACAGTTATGAAGTAGCAATGAAAATAATTTTATAGTTGGGGGTCACCACAACATGAGGAACTGTATCAAAGGGTCATGGCATTAGGAGGCATTAGGAAGGTTGAGAACCACTGTGGTAGTGGACCTACCCAATGCAATCAGATGTGAGAAGGATATCAACAGTATCCAAATGGGGACAGAGGAGGTCAAACTATCCTTTTCTGCTATAATATGATCTTATACCTAGAAAACCCCAAGAACTCAACCACAAGACCCTTGTAAAGTAATATAGCAATGTCTTAGGTTATAAAATCAATGCACACAAGTCAATAAATACTCTTCATATTCAGCAACAACAGTCAATCTGAAAATCAAATAAAAAGACACAATACCCTTCACAGTAGCATCAAAGAAAATGAAATACCTGGGAATATATTTAACAAAGGATGTGAAGCATCTCTATGGAGAGAACTATGAAGTAATAAAAAAGAAATTCCAGAGGATGTAAATAAATGGAAGAACATATGCTCATGGCTTAGAAAAATCAACCTTGTTAAATGTCTTTACCACTCAAAGCAATTCAGACTTATTGCAATCCTCATTAAAATACCAATGTCATACTTTGAAGAGTTGAAAAAATATCTCTGTTTTGTATGGAATCATTAAAAAAAAAAAATAGCCAATGAATAGCCAATGCATTTCTATGAAACAATAACAATTCTAGAGGCATCAGGTTATCAGACTTCAGGCTATACTTCAAGACTACAGTGATCAAAACAGCATGGTATTAGAATAAAAATAGAGACATGGATCTATGGAACAAAACAAAGAATCTAGAGATGAAGCCATCCTGATACTGCCATATGATCTTTGACAAAGCTTACAAAATCATACACTATGGAAAAGAATTCCTATTCAATAAATATTTCTGAGAGAATTGGCCACCCACATGTAAAAGACTGAAACTGGACCTGCACCTCTCACTACTTACAAAAATTAACACAATGGATAAGAAATTTAAATTTAGGACAGGAAACTATAAAAACACTAGAAGAAAGTGTGTGGGGAAAAAACCTTAATCTTACTAGCCTAAAGAAGGAATCTCTGAAGAAGAGCCCTCTGGCAATTCCAGCAACAACAAAAATAAATAAATGGGACCTGATCAAGTTAAAAAGTTTCCACACAGCTAAAGACACAATCAACAAAACAAAAAGACAACCTATAGAATGGGAAAAGACATTTGCATGCTATACATCCATGAATACATCCAACAAAGGGCTAATAACCAGAGCTGTGTTATAAATGACACCTGAAGTTGTCTTCAGCCTCAATATTTTATATTTTTAAGTGAATTTGGCTCTTCTGTTAAAAAAAAAAAAACCTGTCTGCTTTAATTTCATTTAATTTCAAATTATTCTTATAAAGGACAGCCAAATATTCTTTATAAATTGAAACGTTTCAAGAATCCAATGTACTCAATTGTAATATGAAAGCAGTAGATGATCTAATTCAAGCTGGAGGGTGGGAAATGAGGAGTAAGGAGGGTTGAGGGTGACAGTGTATGGCACACCTCTTGGGGGCATGACACAATTACAAGAGGGACTTTACCTAACAAACACAATCAGTGTAAACTAAGTCTTTGTACTCTCAATGAATCCCAAACATATAAAAACAAATAAATAAATAGAAATGTTTCACCATCTCTGTTATAATCTCAATAGTTCACTCTTAACTGAAAGCTACAGAAATATTATTGATGTCAAGAAATGGTTACTTAAAGAATAAAAGAACACTCAAATAATGAGACATGTGATATTTTTCCTCATATGTCTCACTTGCTTCCATAACTGTTTCACAATCAAATTAAACTGAGCATGCTTAACACAGAACTTATTCTCCTCCTCACCCCAGAGAGCATCTTCTATTGTCCTATCCTTTTTCTAGCAACTTGTCCCAGGTGCACTGAATTTAAAAGGCTCACAGGCATCTATCTTCACCACCTCCAACTAATCTTCAAATTTAATCAATTCTTCCCTCATGAGGCACTTCAAATTCACCTTTGAATTTCCTCTTTCTCTGCCAGCATAATGGACAAGGCTTTTGTTATAATAGTCTGTTTGGCTTTCTTAATTACAAGACTTTAACACAGAATTAACATTTTTCTTACCCACATAAAGATCCTTCCTTATGCTATTCTCTGGGATTAATTTTTGTCCACAGGTTATGTTAGCAGTCAACTCTAGGAAAACAGCATCCAATTTGGCTTGACCCTTTGTTTCTTCTGAGTCCTAGTACCTGGCTTTCCTTCACTGTCTCCCAACTGTATTTTGTTACATCCTACCATTGTTCTTGTAGCTTCTCCTCTGACCTCACTGTCTTTGCCTACATCCTAATTTTCTAGAGATTGTTTTCCCAAAGCACACCACTAGACTGCCTGTCGAATATGATTCCCTGAGTTGCCATCTCTGAAGCACTTTAACTATAGCCTCTATCAAGCACTAGCACCCATCTGCTTGGATCTTTGGTTGGAATTCTTTGCTAACATGACCTTTCCCAGCTTCAGGTCAGTCTCATGTCATACTTTATTTGGCCTTAGAAAAAAATATTTGTATCTTGTCCCCACATTCAGAACACTGACCTTGACTTTAGCCTAGAGATGTTAACAGATCACTTAAATAGCATACAGCAATTAGTGATTGCTAAATGGAACATTTAAAGAAAGTTGACATGTTTAAGATAAATGGCTACACTGGAACACTATTAATATATAATAGAAAAAAATGGCAGTTTTAACTTTTCTAAAATATGCATCTCTCATGATTCAGCCATTAAAATCAGTCAGCCAAATGCTTTCATTTATAAATGTCATAAATGTACAAATTTTTACTTCAAATTAAGTGCTTAAAACAATATTGCTAATTGAAAACTGAAAATGGCAACCATTTCCATTGTACTTTATTATTTGAAAACATTAGTGTTTTACACAGACATAAATAAAACAATGAGAATGTCTTCATTTATAGGGTGATACTTGAAAATCAGGCAGAATTGAATCATACCTGCTAGAATGTTTGTTGGAAACTTGACCTCAAATATCATGAAAGCTCTGTAATCTGACCCTTAGAGGCTTGTGTTGCTTGCATTTTCTCCCAAATGGGAAATCTTCTCTAATATAGTCATCCTTTGGTATCCCTGGAAGATTTGGTTCCACAACCCTGTAGATACCAAAGTCTGAGAATGTTGAAGTTCCTTATATGAAACGATGTAGTACTCGCATACAACCCCTGAATATCCTCCCATATAGTTCAAATCATTTCTACATTACTTATAATATTTAATACAATGTAAATGCTATGTAAATAGTTTTACAATGTATTGGTTTTTGGATTTGTGCTATTTTATTGTTGCATTGCTACTTTTATCTTCTGAACATTTCTGATCCCATGTCCGTTGAATTCTCAGATGCAGAACCTGTGGATATGGAGAGCCAGCTGTACTTAAGATGATTGATGGACAATGCCACTGTGCCAGGTTTTTCACAGCAGAAGCAGGTGGCTGCATTTTCTGGTATACTTAGGTGATATTCAATAGCATTGCAGAATAGAGAGACAGATGGACATGTCACCCTAGTGTTTTCAGTAGAATTCTATACTTTTTAAAAACCATCTAGGTCCAATGACCCTTTTTAAAAAAAAACATTTTATTGTAAACTAACAGTTAACTATTGTATGTATTATAAGGTATAAAGTAGTGCTTGATTTATGAATATAATATGAAAGAAATGAGTCAAGCTAATTAACATATACATCACCTCAAATACTCATTATTTTTGCTGTGAGAACATATAAAATATACGGTCTTAGCAATCTTGAAATGTATAATACACTATTATTAACTATATTCATGACACTGTATGGTAGCTCTCAAAAAAAAAAAACCCAAACCACCTTTATTTCTCCTAGTAACTGAGAGTTTGTATCCTTTGACGCTCAACTCTCCATTCCCCCACTCCTCAGTCTCTGTAACCACCATTTTACTCTCTGTTTCTATAAATTAGATTGTTTTAGATTCCAGATATTATTAGATATGTGATGTTTGTCTTTCTGTGCCTGGCTTATTTTATTTACTATAATGCTCTCCAATTTTATCCATGTGGACACAAATAATAGAATTTCTTCTTTGATAGGGATAAATAGTATGGCATTTTATTTATAAATACATATATATAACTTTTTCTTTTTTCTTTTATATTTTTATTTTTCATATATCTGTGGCCATTGCATGTCTTCTTTTGAGAAGTATCTATTCATCCATTTCAATCCCTTGTCAATTTTTTCAATTTAGTTATGGTGATAATGATGATGATGTTTACTATTGAGTTAAGTTCCTTATATATTTTGGATATTAATCCCTTATTAGATATATGGCTTGCAAATTTTTTTTGCCCAACCCATAGGTCATCTCTTCATTCTGTTAATTGCTTCCTTTTCTGTTTAGAAACCTTTTAGTTCCATGTGTTTATTTTTGCTTTTGTTGTCTGTGCTTGTAGGGTCATAACCAAAAATTCATTCTCCAGACCAAGTTCTCAGATATTTTACCCTCCGTTTTCTTAGAGTACTTTTACAGTATCAGATATTATATTTAAGTTTTTAATTTAAGTCGATTTGGGGGTATAGTACAAGATAAGGATCTAATTTAGTATAGAGTTCCAATGAAAGTGGTGTTTCTCCTAAAGCTTGAAAGATTTTTTGACTTATAAACATGATTTTTCCCCAAGAGTAATTCAAGGATGTTAAAGGTAGTAATTCTGTATAAGTTCAAAGCTTCTCATAAAACCTTGATGAAAGCCTCAATCTCCGAATGCTCTTTTGCATTAGGTGAATCCTTTGGCCAGTCAAAGCCAGTCAGTCACCAGTCCAGTCTATTAAGGCTAGGCAAATAGATTATGAGGAAGTCAAGGTATTTTAGGCCCTCTTCAGAAATTCCTTGTCCAAATCAAGGCCAAAATCTTTGAAGGAAAAAATCCAGGGTGGCCAGAAAGAAGCACCAAATCCAAAGAGATGCAGAGTTACTGGTGGAAGAGATGAAGCCAAGAGTCAAAATCCAAATGGATTTGAATATGGTCAAATGGGGCAAACAGAGCAGCTTTGGCATAAGTACCTTTCAAAGAGGACAGACATGATCAACATGGATACCAGTGCCTTCCAATGGGTATGACAGATATTTGTAGAAAAGGCATTAGAGCCTTTAGTACAAATACTACATTTGTAAAAGGGTGTATCTTCCAATACAAGTCATTCCATTTAGACCGTCACTTATGGAGAATAAGCCACCAACAGATAAAGTAAACTGTGCCTGCCAATAATGAAAGCGAGAAATTTCTTTTAAGAATTAAGGATGAATCAATTAGATAACATAGTACAATCAATTATATCCAGTACTCAATTGACTAACATTATCTATTAATGACTCATCTACATACCCATAATGCAATTACAACAGATGGTTATAAGGAAGACCCTCAGGCTCTACAGCATTCTGAAGTACTTTCTTAGTAATGGATGAATGAATTATATTTTGAATGGTCTGGAAGTCAAATGTAATGTTTTTTTCTTAAATAGGAAATTAATTCAATTACATATTTAAACTGCCTACTTGTTATGTACAATTGAATGGCAGATTTGATACTTTATTAATCAGAATATTTTATTAATCACAACAAGATCCTACCAGACAACAGAATGTCCTCTGGCTAGATAATAATAAAATGATATCACTACACATGAGGAATAATAGTTAATTTCTGTGCTAAAGTCATAAAAGTAAAACTTGATATTTGTTAAACATGTACTATGTGCCAGGTTCTATTTTAAATACTTAACATATTTTGCCTCCTTAATTTGCACAGCAGTCCAATTTCATATTTAATATTATATTATTATTATTTCAATTTTATAGTTGAGAATTGAGGTTTAGAGATGTTAAGTAACTTGGTCAATTTTACACATCCAATAAATAAAGTATCTATCATGATGTTTATATTGGCAAGTAGGAGACAGATATAGAGAAAGAAAATGAGAAAGCAAAATACTACATTTATAAAAGGGTGAACTGCATCATACCCAATTTATAATTGAGAAACTTGGACTTAAGGAGAGGTTAAAAGCTTTCACTAGGATAAAGACTAGAAATAGAATTAATCCTTGGCCTTTTATTTAGGTTAAAGTATGAAATTTCCAATACTTGAACATCTTTGACCTACAAAAATGGCACTCTTGTTTGGTTCAATATAACATGTCCTTTTTTTAAGCACTTAAAAGCACAATTATATTGCCTCAGTATTAGCTGTCACATTACCCATACTGATATTCCCTATGAAATACCTAATTTGGCACTGATATCTAAATATGATTCATTTGGGCATGCACATAATATTAAAAATAGTTTTAACTGTAGGAAGTAACACTATAATGGTTTGAGTCAAGTAATAACTCATAACTATATAATAATTTTAACAGTTTATATCCAAAATTTTTAAAATACTTTAGAATCACCTTTTCATAAATCCCACATATCCATGATCTCGGTAAGATTTTCTTATTACTCTTAAACAGCTTGGAAATTAAAAAGCATTAAAAAATTAAATGGGTTTCTACTCTCATTCAGGGAGTCAGCAGCAATACTAAGAGCTTGACTTAAATAACATTATTTATTCTGTGCCACATAGTCAACTTCACAATGGCACATCAAGGGACATATTTTGTTTTTCTTTTCATGTAATAAATGAAATTCCTTTAACACTATTCTACCTGAGTACCAAAATTAATTTGGTGATTATAAGTAATGAACAAACCAGATGAGCACTATAAAACATTGGCAGTTCAATTGCCTCATCTTCAGAGTGGCACCACAGATGGCATCCAGTACCACCATTCTCTATTTCACTGCAGAGTTATAGCAACCTGCAATAGCCTGGGATCATTTTACTTACAATCTTCCACCTGGCTTGCCCCCCCTTTTAGACTTGGGCCATGGTCAGTCAAGTGAAATCTCTTGGTTCTATTAACACTAAGAAATAATTTCACATTTGTAAGCTATGAAGTTTCTGAAGTTTTTCTTTTCTTTCTTTTTTTGCAGTTTTTGGCTGGGGCCACGTTTGAACCCAACACCTCCAGTATATGCGGCTGGCGCCCTCCTCCATGAGCCACAGGTATCGCCTGAATTTTTTCATGTCCTATTTGGCCAATACTGTACTCTAAACTCAACGCCTCATTAAATTTTTGTTGAATAAAGGAATTCATCATTATGCAAAGGATACCCCCAAAATACTGAGATGCTAGCAAGCTGTAAGAGTTAAGCTACCAAATTGGTCTTGTCTAAAAAATGTTTGGTCAAGATCCTGATAAAAATGCTTCTTTCTGGCTTGGTGCCTATAGTTCAAGTGGCTAAGGCATCAACTACATACAGCAGAGCTGGCAGGCTCGAATCCAGCCCGAGCCTACCAAACAACAATGACAACTACAACCAAAAAATAGACAGGCGCTGTGGCGGGCGCCTGTAGTCCCAGCTACTTGGGAGGCTGAGGCAAGAGAATCACTTAAGCCCAGGAGTTGGAGGTTGCTGTGAGCTGTGATGCCATGGCACTCTACCCAGGGCAACAGCTTGAGGCTCTGTCTCAAAAAAAAAAAAAAAAAGCTTCATACTGGTGAACTTCACCAAAATAAAGTTTTGTCCTTGGTAAGAGGTAGAAAATGCTTATACATACATTTATCCCTTTGCCTGGTCTTGATATGTACATATTTCAGTTATCACAATTTTTGGTCAGAATCAACCTCCTGCTAAGAACAACTAGACACGATGGACTGAAACAACAGACAGATTTAAAAAATTGTATTGTTAAAGGCATTAGAGAACCACAAAAGCAGTGAGAACTTTTTTAACACAGGAGAACTACAAGGAAATGGAAGTTCTAGGGAACTATAAAGTCTCTGTATCACTAAAGTGTTCTGTATTTGACTGTCAAATGAATTAAGGAATGAAAAATAAATCAAAGGAAGATTGGCTTGTCAAAGATCAAATAACGGTAAGTAGCTGGATCCATCTCTTGGTTCTCTATTCTGTTCCAGACATCTACTTCTCTGTTTTTGTGCCAGTACCATGCTGTTTTGATCACTACCGATTTATAGTACAGTCTCAGGTCTGATAATGTGATTCCTCCTGCTTTGTTTTTATTGCTGAGTAATGTTTTGGCTATTCGAGGTTTTTTCTGATTCCATATAAAATAAAGTATTATTTTTTCAAGATCTTTAAAATATGACAATGGAGCTTTAATAGGAATTGCATTAAAATTATATATTGCTTTGGGTAGTATAGACATTTTAACAATGTTGATTCTTCCCACATACACACCTATGATTTAACAATAAAAAAATAAATAAAAATAAAGAAATAAAATAAAGATAGCAGCCTGCCCAAACTGAACCCACTTACAGGCACTTCTCAAATGTGTCAGCGAGTCCCTAGCTTGCTTGCTTGATACCATCCAAGGAACTTAAGCTAATTTTAATATTAGCCAGAAAAAGCATAATGAGGCAAATTGGAGGCCTAAATAAATAAATAAATAAATTTTAATTCCGTGAATGATAAAAAATAAATAAATAAATAAATCAAAGAAGAGAAGAATTCAGTTTCTAATTATTATCCTTACCTAGATTAGAAAAAGTAGTGTTGGTAATTAGTCTTTGTGTGATATAGAAATCTTAACTAGTTATCAACTCATCAGGATTAGAAGGCCATGAAACAGCTGATAAATTAACTCATTGCCAGCATCATTTTTTTTACAAAAATCTTGGATAGAGAGTATTAGTTATAAAGTGAAAATGGCAGTTTGATATTCTGATAACTGTCTACCATATGTGTTTTGCAAAAGGTGGAAATATATATTGCATTTTGAAGACAGAACTCATTAGGGAATTACCTACATGTGGACATACAACAATCTTGCGTTACTATCACAGTTGACTGCGCCACGATCTTGCTTGCCTGTTCTAACCTCTTATTAATGATATATATTGCCACATCCTTTGCTTCTTGATATACTACAAAGAAGACCATGGTCTCTGATGCCCACCATTACCATTAATGTCTCATAGATTTACTAATATTTGAATTCAACACTATCTCCCTATGACTCAGCCATAGGTTCAAAGTCTGGGCCTAAGAATCAATAACCAGCTGCTAAATTGTGGCTGTGGATCCTATGCACTCCCAGTACAAATTCTGGCTCCTTTTGTGTAACTTTTTTTTTTTATTTATTTTATTTTTTTATTAAATCATAGCTGTGTACATTAATGCAATCATGAGGCACCATACACTGGTTTTATATACAATTTGACATATCTTCATCACACTGGTTAACATAGCCTTCCTGGCATTTTCTTAGTTATTATGTTAAGACGTTTATATTCTACATTTAGTAAGTTTCACATGTGCCCTTGTAAGGTGCATCATAGGTGTGGCCCCACCAATTACCCTCCCTCCACCCATCCTCACTCCTCCCCTCCCCTCCCTTTCCCCTTTCCCCATATTCTTAGGTTATAATTGGGTTATAGCTTTCATATGAAAGCTATAAATTAGTTTCATAGTAGGGCTGAGTATTTTGGATACTTTTTCTTCCATTTTTGAGATACTTTGCTAAGAAGAATATGTTTCAGCTCCATCCATGTAAACATGAAAGAGGCAAAGTCTCCATCTTTCTTTAAGGCTGCATAATATTCCATGTTGTACATATACCACAATTTATTAATCCATTCGTGGATCGATGGGCACTTGGGCTTCTTTCACGACTTAGCAATTATGAATTGGGCTGCAATAAACATTCTGGTACAAATATCTTTATTATAATATGATTTTTGGTCTTCCGGATATATACCTAGTAGAGGAATTGTAGGATTGAATGGCAGGTCTATTTTTAGATCTCTAAGTGTTCTCCAAACATCTTTCCAAAAGGAACATATTAGTTGCATTCCTACCAGCAGTGTAGAAGTGTTCCTTTTTCTCCACATCCACACCAAATTTTTTTTTTTTTTTTTTTTTAGGCAGCCAAGCAGTTTAAGAAGGCAGGCACGGTTTTAAAATGCACATATAATCAGCATTTATATTATTCTTCATTCAATGACTAGAGAATAACATCCTAAATATAATTTACAAAACATGACCACTGAAGGATAATTGATAGGACTATACCTACGGTGCATTTTACAAGGGTACAATGTTAAATTTACTAAGTGTAGAATATAAATGTCTTAACACAATAACTAAGAAAATGCAGTGAAGGCTAAGTTAACCAGTTTGATGAATATATTTCAAATGGTATATAAAACCAGCACATTGTACCCCATGATTGCATTAATGTACACAGCTATGATTTAATTTTTTTAAAAATGACCACTTACTGTACCACAAAGATATTCTAAACATATACCCCAGAGAAGACATTGTTTGACCAAAATATAAAACAATTAGAAAGCAAATGACAAAAAAATGACAACCACATGAAAAAAAGCTCTATACACTTGGAAATTTAAAAAAATACTTCTGAATAAAGAAGAAACAGCCATGAAAATAAGAAAATATATACAGATAAAAAAAAATAAACAAAGGGTATATCAGACTTGTGGGAAGTAGCTAAAGGCATTTTTAGAGAGAAAATTATAGCTTTGGACATAAATCTAGTAAAGGAACAAAGGCTTAAATTAATCTTCCAAGTATTTAGCTCAAGAATTTAGAAAATATTAACCAAGAAAGCCATAAGACAGCAGAAGGCAAGAAATAATTAGAGAAAAGCAAGATCAATCAAATGGAGGGAAAAGAAGCAATAAATAATATCAGTAACACTGAACTTTAATTTTATTCTTTAAAAAGACTAATAAAAGTGATAAATCTACATCAAAATTTAACAAGAAAAAATTAAAGAGCCTCTGGAAAGATGATAGAGATGTAGGCATAGTTTTTTATCTTGAATTCCCACATGAAAACAAACAGAAAACCTAAATAACAAAACTCAAAGTCCACAGACAACATTTATAACAAAGCTAGGTAATCCACAAGCCCCCCAAAAAGCAGGTGTCACAAACCAAAAGCCACATGCTTGACATGTCCTTGGTGTCTGTGTCGGGGAAGAACCGAAGTTAGTGATGGAGGATTCAGTGTTTGTGACAACAAGAGAATACCTTAGCTCTACTCTGAACAACAACATCTAAGAGTGGACAGAATTAAACAGACTAGGGAGAAGAGTGATGAGGAAAAAAGAAGATCCAAACAAAATTGGGGGTGTGGGAGTGGAGAGGGACTGGGGAGCAGAGCCAGGAACTAAAAAAAAAAAAAAAAAACAAAAACAGAAGAAAAGCTGCCACGTTTGATCATTATATCAAAACAACAGACAAGGAACCTCTGAAATTAGAGAAATACTGAACTGTTTGGGAAAACTAATTTTGCACAAAAAGAGACAATCATCAAAGACAAATTTCCAACAAAAAGTTATTATAAGGATAAAAAAAATAATGAGCAAAATAGTGTTCCTGCAGACAAGGAAAGCATACCATAAAAATTTGCCTATAAACAGCTCCACACCAACTTTTAAGCAACACAGTCCTTAATGGTTTAACCTCATTGTTATACAAGCCTATGTGTGCAAGTGGTAGGTTCATATCACCCCAAAGATAGAGACTGCACAGTACATTTGAAATAAAAATGTGATAAGAATCCATGTCAATTTCATTTATCACTTCAATATTATTCAAGAGATATCTGAAAAAAATCACTTTAAATGAATATCACATTTTGAAAACTATCTAAGTTGTGATTTCATGGTCAATGTAATTTAATGATACTTTTTGGTTAGCTTAGAAACAAAGCCAAATTACTCTTAAGGAGTGAAGTGATGGAGGATTTTTTTTTTTTCCCATTAGTTCCCAGTCTTGAATTATAGCACTTATCTGAGAAAACTCTAGGGAGAAACAAGAAGAGCAAAAGTATACTCTTCTGATATAGTGATACATGGTCTAGGGCACTGGTTCTCAACCTTCCTAATGCTGCAACCCTTTAATACAGTTCCTCATGTTGTGGTGACTCCCAATAATAAAATTATTTTCATAATAATTATGAAAATATCTGATATGCAGCATGTATTTAGGCAATGAATGTGAAAGGGTCGTTTGAGCCCCAAAGGGGTTGTGACCCATAGGTTGAGAACCGCTGGTCTAATGAAACAATCAAATATCATATTAAAAATACAGGTTGAAATAAAATACATGCTACAATATACAGAAATTACTATGTAAACAATATAATATAAAATTATATTAAGAATTTTAACAGATTAAAAATTAACAAGCTAATGAATGTTATTTAGATAATTTTACCTGAATAATCTCATTAATTTGGAATCTAGTAACTTGCATTTCATAGGTTTTGAGTTCTAATAATGACAGAATAGGTTGATTCAGACCAAATCTTTCACTGAAAAAAAAAGACAATGTAGGTAAAATATCTTGCAAAAAGAACTATTTCTTTTTAAAGGCATCAGAAAGCTACCAAGAGAGTGATCAGTAATAACAATATGATTGAGAAAAGAGATGAGCCTAGAATTTGGTTCTTGAGAGAAAGTTAAGAGGGATTGGAGGAGAAGCAATATTTGAAGATATAATTTCTAAGAATTTTCCTAATTTGATTAAAGACATCAAGGCATAGGTTAAAGAAGTAATAGGAACATTGGTAGGATAAATTCAAAGAAAATCACATCTAGAAATAGTGTAAAGAAAAAAGAAGCATTTGAAAACAAACAACAACAACCAAAAAAAAGAGAAAATATAAAAACTGTCCAGAGGCAAATAATAAATTATCTTTAAAGAGGTAAAAGTAATATTTAGAATAAGTTTAAAAGATAATAAAAGCTGCCTTTCCACCAAAAATGAAGGAAACCAGAAAAAACCAAGGGGATAATACAATTAAGCGCTAAAAGAATGGCTTCTTATTATATTTCTGTTTCTGGTAAAATGTTCTTCAAAAATAAAGATAAAATAAAAATATTTAAAAATAAATAAAACACAATCTATAACAAATAGATCCTTTCTTAAATACTAAATGTGGATCTGGGCACAAAAGTAAAATGAAGCCATTGAAAGGTTCAAAAATGTAAGAGAAAGGAAGAGCTTAGAAAAGGATAAATGGTTAAATCTGTAGGTAAAGTAAAATGAATATTGGCTGTATAAAACAATAGTAATAAGACACTCATGATGGTGAAGAGATAAAGAAAATAATATGTGGGCTTGGCGCTTATAGCTCAATGGTTAGGACACCCGCCACATGCACCAGGGCTGCTGGATTCGAACCTGCCTGGGCAGACTAAACAACGACAACTACAATAACAAAAACATAGCCAGGCATTGTGGCGAGCACCTGTAGTCCCAGCTACTTGGGAGGCTGAAACAAGAGAATTGCTTAAACCCAAGAGCTTGATGTTGCTGTGAGCTGTGACACTACAGCACTCTACCCAGGGTGACAGCTTGAGTCTCTGTCTCAAATTTAAAAAGGGGGGGGGCAGCACCTGTGGCTCAAGGAGTAGGGTGCTGGCCCCATATACTGGATGTGGCGGGTTCAAACCTAGCCCTGGCAAAAAAAGAAAGAAAGAAGAAAGGAAGGAAGGAAAGAAGGAAGGAAGGAAGGAAGGAAAGGAAGGAATATAGAAGAATAGTACATGCGTCTAGAGTAAGTGTATGAGGTTCAAGCCATCCAAGATCCTAGTATTGTTTTTTTTTTATTATTATCATTTTCAAATAGAGTCTTGCTCTGTCACCTGGACTAGAGTGCCTCGTCAGCATAGCTCATGTAACCTCAAACTCCTGGATTCAAGCAATTCTCCTGCCTCAGCTTCCTGAATAGCTGGGACTACAGGTCCCAGCCACAATGCCTGGCTAGTTTTTTTATTTTGAGTATGGATGGAGTTGCTTGCTCAGACTGGTCTCAAACTCCTCAGCCCTAGGGATCCTCCCACCTCAGCCTCCCAGAGTGTTAAGATTATAGGCATGAACCACCACAATGGGCCACAACATCCTAATATTAATGGGAAGAGATAAAAGCATTAATTTGTTTCAGACTTTGACAAAGTAAATTTTATCATTTTTAGATTAATTCCTATAAGAATAATAGCAGGCGGCACCTGTGGCTCAATGGAGTAGGGCGCCAGCCTCATATGCCCGAGGTGGCGGGTTCAAACCCAGCCCCGGCCAAAAAAGAAAAAAAAAAAATAATAATAGCAGAAATGTAATAAATGTATAAATAATGCACTTATAAATAGAAAAATTTGAATAAAAAATAAATTTAATCAATTTTAAAAGGTAAGGAAGAGAATAAAAAGAAATAAAACAAATGGAAATCAATATAATATTGATAATATGATAGATTTAAATCAAAATATATCTGTAATTAAGTTAAATATAAACTAAATAATATTTAAATTGGGAAGCAAAAAGCATCAGGTACACTGTATTCTGTTTTTAATAGACACACTCTAAATATAGGAAGGTTAAAAGGATGAAGAATATTCTTCCTACAAACACCATTCAAAGAAGGTTAGTACAGATAGGTGTATAATACCATAAAGCAAAGAGACTTCCAGTCAAAAAGCTTTAGTAGAAATTGCAAGAAATGTTTCATAATGATACAATGTTAAATCCTTGTATGAAAATCTAATAAATTTACCTTCAAAAAATAAAGACACAACTAAAGAAATAGACAAGCACAATAATAGTGTGATATTTTATATCACAGTAACCAATGAACGGTAGGGAAATGCTAGTAAAGATAGAGATTTGAACAGGATTAAAAAATTGATCCTAATGTCCACATACGGAACGTACTATTCAGACCCTGCAGATTATACATTTCATGTGTACATGTACATTTATGGAACGGGATCATATGCTGAGCTATAAAGTAAATTTCAACAAATGTCTAAGGACTGAAATCAGGCAGAGCATGTTCTATGATTATGTTAGGAATAAACTAGAGATCATTTTTTCATAGGATAATTAGAAAATACACACTTGATAATGAATTTTTAAATTAACCAAATGCTAATAAAATACAACATGTTAAATATTGTGTGATGCATCTTTAGCCATGATTCAAGGATATTTTACAATTGAAAATGCATAGAGTAGACAGAAAATGAAAACACTAAAAATCAGTGATCTGAGTACCCACACTGGAAAGGTAGAATATAAAGCAGATAACCCAAAGATAGTAGAAAAAACTAAAAATTATAAAGGAAAAATTAAAGAAATATATAATATGTATGAATATAAATAACCACAAAGCTGAGTTGGCATTTAAAATGCCAATAAAGTAGTAGGGCACAGGGCCTCATGTCTATAATCCTAGCAGTCTGGGAGGCCAAGGCAGGAGGATTGTTTGAGCTTAGGAGTTCAAGATCAGCCTGAAAAAGAGGGAGACCCCAGTCTCTACTAAAAATAGAAAAATCAGCAGGGCATTGTGCTGGGCACCTGCTGGCCCAGCGACTCGGGGAGCTGAGACAAGAGGATCACTTGATCCCAGGAGTTTGAGGTGGTCGTGAGCTATGATGTCATGGCACTCAACCCAGAGTAAAGATTCTGTCTCAAAAAAATAAATAAATAAAG
Source organism: Loris lydekkerianus (assembly GCA_963574355.1). Taxonomy (NCBI): domain Eukaryota; kingdom Metazoa; phylum Chordata; class Mammalia; order Primates; family Lorisidae; genus Loris; species Loris lydekkerianus. The sequence continues at coordinate 18,418 of CAUYPK010053741.1, read as the reverse complement.
TAACAAAGTACTGTTAAGAGTAGTACAAAGGATCAACACATTGTACCCTATATATGCATAAATGTATTCATGATCCATGTGTATATGACTTAATAAAAAAAAAAGAGTAGCACAAAGGACAGAGAGAGGAGTGGACAATCAATAATACCAATAATAAAGAACAAATCATTAAAAGATTTTGTAGACATTAAAAATAAGAGGTTATTATAAAAAATTTCATGTCAATGCATTTTAAGATCTAGAAATTCTGAATTTTCCCTCCCACAAATGAATCCTAACATAATGTTTTTCCACAAAGAAATCTTCTGTGTCAATCAGGCCCTTCAAAATGAGGGTGTTCAAGTCATCAAAAAACATTTAATCCTACTAGTTAATCAGGAAATTCATATTCAAACTACAATGACAAACAGTTACATATCCACTAGAATGACTAAAATTACAAAATTTGACAAGTGTATGGACTGACATATATATGGGCTAACTGGACTTTAATATTCTATGGGTGGGAGTATAAACTAGTACACCAACTTTGGATATCTACCAAAGATGAACATACGCTCCTGTTGACATATTCCACAGAAATTAGTACAGAAATGCACCAAAAGACATGACAAAGAACATTCCTAACAGTGTTACTCAAAATAGCAAAGATAGGAGACAATCCAAATGTCTATCAACAGTAAAATTGACAATGAACTATAGTGTAAGCAATCCTCTGGCCTTGGCCTCCCAGAGCACTGTGATTATAGGCATGAGCCACCACACCCTGCCTTCTCTGGGCTCAGTTCCTAAGGGATTCTCCCAAGCAACAGAGTCAACAGATGGAGTGGAAAAGACAATATAGATAAACTATAACATAATTGGAAAGCTCTACTGATTTGAGTAGAGTCAGGGTGAGAAAAAGCAGGTCTGCAATGCCTAGAAACTTTACCAGGTGTACTGGTTTATGTCAATCTCTTTGTACATGACTCAGATTCCCCAATTGACATCAATTCTCTGTCTCCCACATAGACCTCTGTCAGGTTTGGTCTTATACCATTCATCTAGTTCATAAAAACTAGACTGTATTTGTTTTCTCTGCTCAATAAACACCACTTAAATGTGATTTTTCCCCCCTAATTCTGTTTCAGGTGGAAGGGCTGCTATCTTTTACCACTGTAACAAAATTGAAACACGCACAATTCACCCTCTTCTGGATAATAACTCCATTCAGTTTGACCTATACTATGCTTTTCACTTCCTTCATTATCATGGCCAAGCAATGCAGACCATTCAGTAATTTTCGCATGTTCTCTTCTTTCTCTCTGTCCTGCAACAGTTAGCCTGATCTGTAAAATTTATTTTAAAGGTATAAAGTCACACTTTTTATTTGTACAAGATAGCATATATGCTATTCCCTTTTCCTATACATAAGTTGCCCTTTTCAATCCCCTCCTTGTGACTTCTTATTCGGCATTCCCATTAAATTTCCCACTCAGTATTCTAATTATTAAAATCTGCATTTCTCTATTTTTAAAAAAGACTTTATTTTACAGCCCAATGGTTTACCAGTAGTCCAATGTAGGAATTGTGTGATTTGCATTAACTGAAACATATTTTATAGACACTACTAACAATCCATGTATTACAGTTTATGCATTGCAATTACATTTAACAAGTTCTGAATATCCCTCTCTGTTATAGAATTTACATGAAACCAGGACTTCTTCTAAGCCCATTGTTGTAATTGACTTTAATCATTCTGTCCCTTTAAAATATGAAATTGTCACTACTTGGTCACTGTCAGTCCTCTTTCTAAGCTAGCCATTTTGTCCTTTTAAACACTAATCCCTGTTTCTCTAAATGAATCCTAGCTTTCTTCTGATAATGAAATATTCCAAGTTCTTTATTTCTTTCTTCCCCAAACAAAAACTGTTTTATCTTATTGAAATATAAGGTTGGGTTAAAAAATATAGGAATCTAGAGGGTACATAAACTGAGTAGCCAGGATGGTGCTAGAGATTACTTGGGTCACTTTAATGGCAAAGAAAGAATTTCCTTAAAAAGGTATAAGAGACAGATGGTCAGGAGTTCATACTGATTTGTACAACTTAGCTCTATTTTTACTCATTCTTATATTTTTACTATGGGAGCCTATTCATCTTTTTTTTGTCTTTTGAGTTATCATTTTACAGTTATCCAATTTCAATATGTCATGCTATATATTGTCTGTGTGATTACATTATGGTAATCACCACTGCAGACGATTTTTAAATCTCTTTTTATAAGTATTTCTTTTGGTTCATTTTGACCTAAACCCAAACTATCCTGAAGTTGTCTCTAAACTGTACAGATCTAGATGATCTATTGTTTCAACTTAACCTGAGAGCCCAACCTCTCTAGAAAAATAAATATCCAAGCTAATCTCAGAGGAAAACCAAAATATTAAAGCTATATGACATTTGTATCAACAATCTAAATCCACATACTAAGTAGAAAATAACAAAAAATAACTTGAGTTTCAAGATTTTTGCATAAAATCTAAAGTTTTTATTTCTATGTGCCCAAATATACTTGAAACCTCTTATTTAAGACCAACTGTTTTAATCCACTTTCTCATTCCTTTGCTTTTATTAATATCCATTTGGGAAACAAGAATTCTAGTCAACTCTTTTTTTTTTTTTTTTGGCAGAAACCTTTAGGCATATACTTAGGACCCCAATTTCCTAAAACCAGACAAAAATAATCTGAAAAAATCAAATATTAAGAATTATCAAATAAATTTCCCAAATATCACAAAATATAAAAGCTTAATCTCTCTATTTTTTCTTTTTTTTTTTTTTTTTTTTGCAGTTTTTGGCAGGGGCTGGGTTTGAACCCACCACCTCTGGTATACAGGGCCGGCACCCTACTCCTTGAGCCACAGGCACCACCCCTAAAGCTTAATCTCCTAATAAGAAAGTTAACATTAAACCATTGTCCATCCAAAGTGCATTCATAGTTTCTATCTGCCATGACTGTGCTCCACAAGATTCAGATTATAGACTACAAACCCACAACTGATTATAGCGCATTTCAGTTAGAATTTTGTGGTAGCTCCCAATTCCATCAGCCCATCTCCAAAAATTATTTTTGTCTCATAAAATAAATATTGGCCATTGAGAAAGCTGTATCTATAGAAAAACTTACTGTTTACCCAGTTCTGGGTTCCTAAATTTCCATCAATCAGGGATGAGAATGAATATTAGAACTGGTGAGAAAATGTAGAAACTCTACTACACACCATCTCCTTGCTTTTTTTCTCCCTGTTCTTCTCTCTTCTCTTCTCTTTCTCTCCCCTCTCTCACTCTCTCTTTTTCTAAGAAAATCTACTATACTTTTTTTACTTTCAACAATTGACAAAAGTAAGTTGGCGACATAGTAAATCTTCAGTTTCCAAAAATTCTCATATGTATACCAGTTCATGTAAATAATTTTTATGTAAATAATTTTTGGATTTCCTGGGCTGGATAAGTTTGGTAATAATTAATTAATTTGACTAGGATAATTCATAAAGTAAAGCATGTACTCCACAGTTTCCTGTTGAGGAATATTTTGCATATTCTGTCTTACTGGAGATATTTCTTAGGCACACCAAAGGAACTAGAAGTGCCTTGGTAAATTTAGAAAATGTACAAAAACATTACCAACTGCATGTTCATACTATAGCCTCAAAGAACAGTTATTTTGTTGATTTCAATGAGTTGTTAAATTTGTCTCTTTCAGTTTGGTTTAAACCTGAACCTTATAGACATAATTTGAATGTCTCTTTCTCTACATCGTTTAAACTTTGGCTGAAAAAGTTGATATACTTTTTATTTTGGCCAGCTGAGGATAATTACATAGTCCCCATCCATCTCTATCATTATCTTTGTTTAGAAGATGAATTCTGTACCACTTTCACTGCTCCCAAAGTCACAGCTTCTGTGAAGTAATCGGTCTTTGATATCACTATATAGTTTATCTTTTAGTGAGGAAGGTTGTTTAATAACTTTATTGAGATATGATTCTCATACTATAAACTACACCTTTTTAAAATGTATAATTCAAAGTATTTTAGTATATAGTCATGTCTCAGTACACTTGTGACTGCTTCTAGGACCGCCTACTTATACCTAAATCTGTGCATACCCAAGTCCAGCAGTCGGCCCTGCAAAACTCAAAGACAGGAAAAGTCAGCTCTCCATATACACAGGTTTTTCATACTGTGAGTACTGGATTGTTTTGAAAAAATTCTGCATATAAGTGGACCTACACTGTTCAAATCTCTGCTGTTCAAGGATCAACCATATTCACAGAATTATACAACCATCTCCACTATTGAATTTCAGAACATTTTCATCACCCTAAAAGCGAAGCCCTATACCCATCAGCAATTACCATCATTTTTTCCTCAAGATCTCCCAGCCCTAGGCAATCACCAATGTGTTTTCTGATTGTGTGGATTTCTAACGTGAACATTTCACATAAATTAAATCATATACTATCTAGTCTATTGTGGCTGTCTTCCTTTCCTTAGCGAAATGTTTTCAGGTTCATCCACATTGTAGCATGTACTAGTACTTCGTTTTTATGATCCAAGAATATTTTATTGTATGGATATAACACGATTTGTTTATCTCATCAGTTGGCGAACAATTTGATTGTGTCCTTTTGGCTAGTATGAATAATGCTGCTATGAACTCCCTGAGCTGCATTTTTGTGGACACGTGTTTTTAATTCTCCTGGGAGTGGAATTACTAGGTCATATGATAACTCTGTGTTTAACATGTTGAGAAACTACCAGACTTTTGCAAACCGGCTGTACCATTTCATACTCCCACTAGCACAGGACCCAATCCTTTGCTCATCTTTAATTAGCATATTAAAAATGATTACTTCTCACTAACAGATGTTGTTTTCACTAACAACAAAATATTTGTTTTAGTCTGTCTGGGGCTTTTGTTTCCCACATGCCCTTTTAAAATTTTTAGAGAATGAAAATCAGCCTATAGCCCTACTATATAAAGCCTAATGGGCCTATCCTGACTTCTTGATGCTTCTCATCCCCCCAATCCATCCTTAACTCCAGCAAGCGCGCAACCCACCTCTATCCATCTCATTAGCATTGCTCTCTTAAAGTAATAAAGAACTATGAAGATCATGATTCTTGGCAATGTCGGGCTTTTAGAACCGGCATAAATTATGAGACAGAAACATCAAATGTTTCACTTAGTGATGAATTTCAAATCACTGGGACTACGCACACGGAGCCACAGTTTAAATTACATTCTGTCAATATGTCTTGTTTATGGCTGCTTATGTTCACATTTAATATGGGGCCTCACATTCCATATCTCAGTAACAATTGTTTCTGTTGTTCGAAATAGCTTATTTCTTACTATTATAAAAATAATTCTACTCAAAGAAATAACTGCTGCTTGTTTGGTTTCTCTTATTCCCCTTCAGTACTGATAGAGGAAATGCTCGTTTTATAGTTTTACATTCCTGTTCGCTTTTAACCCAACAGCCTGCACGAGCAGAGATATCAGTGGCACAGTTTTAACCATAAATTCGATTACTGCTGTTCTTTGTTCATCTTGCCTAGGCAGCGTAATCTGAACAGTTTTTCTGGTGCTTATTATCTGTGGAAAAGAGGCTACATGGCATAGTATTTTTTACCCTTTGAGCTACAAATATTTTTGATTCTGAACATACAGTTTAGTTTTCCATACAGATTTTCAGATTGGCCTCCTCACTTCTAGTGTTGCTTATCAACATCTGGGCCAACAGAGAAATTGTGCTTCATGCATACCAACTAAATCATATTCATTTGTCTACAAAGAATATGACTGTGCTGATGCCATAAAAATTCTCCATTTATTAAGCAGGTCCCTTTGCACCTGTTCAGTGATCAGCCCAATTTAATCTAGGCAGTTCGGTAAATATTAATGAAGTTGAGCAGGCAAATGTTTCCAAATCCTTAGCACTGTCAAAAAAGAAATTCTCAAAGAATATTATGAACAGTTCACATGCTTAGACTATCCTATGTGTGTATGTGCTATGGCCACCTTTTTGGGAAAAGATATGCATACTTTAACATCAATTGCAGATGGATGTTTAACAAAAACAGAAAAATTGAAATGTGAACTCAATGGATAAAAGAAGAAAATAAGGTTTTATCATTTTCCCCTCACAGTAAGAGTACTTAACCATGGCTGCACATTACAATTACCTGAGGGAGCTCTTAAACATACCAAGGCTTAAGATTGTGTCCAGTGTATACATTGCATGAGTATTACACTTCGATAAAGGATAAACAAAGAAACAGAACCAAGGCCTAAGGTCCCATCCCAAATGAATTGAAACTTATACACTTTACATATTTCAAACATTCCTCCGTCCCAGGAAACTGCCTATGATCTAGTGCATGTCTATTTTTGTGGCCTCGAGTTTACCCTGAAAAAGGTTTACCTGCTCACAAGGACATGGGATGTCACCTCCATTTGTTGTGGGACATATTCATTTTCTTGCCTAAACACACAGGTTTTGAGTCAATCATTTTTGGTTCCAACCTAATTTCTACCACTTATTGGCTCTTAGCCTCACTTTCTTTACTTTTACGTAGGAGATATTTCATACCCCTCCCTATGTATGAGATGAGATGAGATGCTAAGTGTAAAACTGTAGTACAGATGCTGATACTCAGTATTGTAGTTCTTCTTATTAATCATTGAAATCAAAAATTCAATAAAAAAAAATCTCAAAGTCCAAAGCAAGGACAGTAACCTAAGGCTCATCAATGAGAGTTATAAATGATTGTCCCAGCCCTGTTCATTATGCCATTTAAACTTTGAAAGTAGCCTCTAGTCAAATACAGATGAGTTTTGATTGTCTGCCATTTGGACATATAGTCAAAGTTGGGTAAGAGGGTAAGATACGAGAAAGGAGGATTACAAAATGATTTTTATTTTCTTTTTGGAGAGATATGAAGAGTATCCACTTCTGGAAATCCACCTTCTAATATTCCCCGCTGGCCAGGAATATATGTCTTTTCTATGATATTCAAATACCAAGATTGTGGGAATTGGTATTTGGCTTGCAGAGCAGGTTGTATCCACATAAAGACAGACACTTAGAGGATGTGATTCCATGAGCCCCTGTAAGTCCATCATCTTCAACATCTTTCTCCATTATCTTTTCCATGGCAGGCTATTCTGTCATGGGCCCATATATGCTTTGTGTTGAGTCTTCAATTTTTAATGCTCTATCCTGATCATACTTACACAAATTAACTTATTAAAATATGAGATTATATTAGCTAATAAGTTCCAGAATACTTTTAAATCCTTATTATGATTATTGTGTTAAGATATTTATACTCTACACTTACTAGATTTGACATGTACCCTTGTAAAATGTACCATAAATGTGGTCTGAAATTGTATATGAAACCAGCACATTGTACCCCAAAGATGCATTATTGTGCATAGCTATTATTTAATACAAAAATAAATAAATAAATCACATTATAATATAAATCTATAATTTGTCAATAAAAGAAAAAACAGCATGCTGATCCTCACCCCCAGAGTTCTTGATTCATTAGATCTTTAGTGTCAAGAATCTGCGTTCCCAGGTGGTGTTAATGAGGCTGGTCAGGGAATACACTTTGAGAACCCCTGCTCTAGACCATATTGGAAGACTACCATAAACAAAAATAAAAGTTATTAGTGACACAAAAATAACTCTCACAAAGTGCAAGTACTAAAGCAAGAACTCTTTAAAACATGGGAACTCAAATGTCTGACAGGTAGGTTGAGATATCTAATTTCCTATACATATAAAAGCTTTAAATTTGAAGCAAAGTTGATGCTCTGATGGAAACAGAGGTGGATACCAATAGCGTTAAAATGTCAGAGCATTCGTGAGAGGAGCAAAAGTATTAAAAGTCAGACATGGAACTTACAAAGCACAACAGGTGTCAGTGTACTGATTATTATATCTGCCAAAAATAATCAGTGCCTTGGCTCACTCACTTGTCCAGCCAACTGTTCTCAATTATTAGCAACGTATAGATACCTACCTCAGGCTATTCACAAGGGATTCTCAGAAAGGTCTGGAGGCATGTATTGCAAACAGAGTCTTCCTTTCTGCTAGGAACTTTTTGTGCACATCTACCTGCTTAAATATCTTTTAAATTGCTACATTCCTAGAATCGAGCTACTTGATCGATATTAGTGATCCTAATTTCTATTATAGATCTTCCAAATGCTGACTGCTTGAACTTTAAAACTCATTTCTGCCCACACTTCCTGCCCTTCCCAGCCTCTGCTCACATGAGAATTGCCTATCTTTTAATTTGCCCCCAACTGAAGAGATATTTATATTCAGTGTGACTATTTCTCAGCCATTGCTCCTTCTCTGAATCCTTGAGCTGATGCAACCTTTAACCTGGTATGATGCCCATCTTCAGCTAACCTGTGCCTGTAGGAATTAGGTGTATGATCTGCCCATGCTAATAACCACATGTGATTCCCCTAAACATTAGTGGTAGCTAGATATAAATCAATATATAAAGATATCAAGTATTTTAATAAGGTGATGAATATATATTTTATAAAATATACAAAAAAGACAAAAAGCATAGAAGAAAAACTTTTAATTATTCTTTATCCCTTCACTCAGGGAAGTGTCAAACGTATGCTCCTTTTTTTAAAAGTGGGGAACTCACTATTATACCCAGCCTGGTCTTGAACTCCCAGGCTAAAATAATAATCCACCTTCAGCCTCATAAGTATCTGGGACCATAGGCAGATGCCATTGCCATCTTTTGACCTAAGTAAATTGACTTCGTGTTGTTTGTAAATCTCTCTAAAATGAGTATTTTTCTCTTACTTTACCTTTATATTATGGCCATTCTCTCATGTCATTAAATACTTCTCTAAATATTATTTTCAGTGAGTAGTGTCCTATCATTTAGATGTGCCAGTTTTGTTAGATATAGAACTCTTATCTCCTTCCTTTTCCCTAATCATATCCTGCCAACTCTATGAGAAAATTTCTGCTTCATCTTTTAGGAGGGAGCAGTATCCTCATGGAGCTTCTCACCTTATACCATACATATCCAGTTATCCACTGATCACTTGTGGGAAACAGGGATGGATTACCTGAATGGAGGTTCCTTGAACCCTGAAGTCATTGGTCCAAATGACTAGTGGTGCCTAAAAGCAAACCAGGCTAATCCTGATATCTCATCTTTTAAAACAACCTGCCCTCCAGCTTCTGGAAGGCCCATACCTGGTGTCTTCCACTTAGTTCAAATCCTTCTGACATACTGATTAAATTATTTACAGTCAAGAAGGATTCACTATCTATGTTAGAAGATGGAAGTCAGAGGCCAGAGGCATTGCTTACAATAAAGCTGAAAATTTGAATCCTTTCAGATTCCTTGTGACTATTTTCAGTTGGTTAGAACTTAAAATGATAAGAAGATAACTGAGACTTTGTATTTAGCCATTCTCTAACTCTTACATATATTTGTTGCTTCTACTATTTGTACCTTAAAACTGCTTTTACAAAAAATTATTTCACATAACTATTAGTTATCCGACAATCTATTTATCATAGTATAGGTTTACAGAGTGGTATTACTGAATCAGAGTAGGAGTATTACAAGGTCTTCAATATGTACTGATAATGTTTCCCATAAATTTTTCAATAATTCACCATCTCACCAGCAATATATGAAATTTCTATCGTATTTTATCCTCATCAGCCTTGAGTATTATAATTTTTAATATGTATAAATATTATAGGAGAAAATAATTTTAATTTTTAGTTAGTTTGAATGATTTAGTGAATTTATTATTCATTTTTACATCTTTGGTCAATTACAACTCTACAGATTTTGTAATATTCACATTGGATATTTAAAGATTTTAAAATTATTTTAAGAGATCCTTTTTAGATAAGATATGTTATCGAAGATAATGAGATTGGTTACCACACCATTATTTTCCTGCATACACAGAAGTTGGCTTATCAATCTCCATGGCCATTAGATTGGGTTGATATGGCAGTTTTGTCACCAGTGGGAACATGAGCAGAAGTCATCATTTCTAGTGTGAAGCAGTAAAAGCATTCTAAATTCTTTTTGGCTGTTTCTCTCATCCATATAGCAAGAAGTGAAGAACTCTTGAGATGGCAAAAGTGCAATAAGGGAGTATGAAGCTGCAATATAAAAGCCTGAATTACCAAAATGGAACCTATCCTAGATCTCCTTCCCTAGAGAAGAACCATAAAGAAAAGCCAACTGATCTACAAAGTACTATGAAGTAAGTGAAAATAAACATTGTGTGTTAACTCCCTACATAACTAATACAACATAGTGCAGCCTAAAGGAGATTATCCATAAATCAGTGGTTCTACTGGGGGTGGATTTTATGCAGGACACTGGCATTATATGGAGACCTTGTTGCTTATTACATCTGAGACTATACTACTAGCATCTGGTTGATAGACAACAGGGATACTACTAAGCATCCTGCAATGTACAGGAAAGCTCCTTACAGCAAAAATGTATATGACTCAAAATGTTGATAGTGCTTACACTTGGGCTTGCCCTAAGTCCTCCATATTTGTAGGAAATATTTTGTCAGTTTATTTTAGGCGCAAACTTGCTTTATAGAAGATTTCCAAAGTGCATCTATATATTAGTTATATATATGCTAATTAATTTCAATTGTAGGAATAATATATGACCCACATGACCATAGTAGATTATTTGGGAAATGGAGGATATCCTTTCTAGATGAGCCAGAATAAGAACAGGAAGATAAAAATTGACTTTTATGGTAAGGGGAAAAATTAAGGAACACTTTCCATAGAACTTGACTAGGAAATAGTTTCAAACATATGGTATGAATTTCAGACTGAAGTCACCTAGGAACAATGCCACTCTTGCCAAGAGAAACAGTGCTATACAGTAGGAAAGGATTAAAGAACATCCTGGAAAACACCATGATACTTTTAAACTTGGAAAAATTGCAGGGGGAAAGGGTATGACACTGGTGCATTTTTTTCTCTGAAGATAGCTTTATTCAGAGGTTTTTCTAGTGGGGGAGTCTCACCAAATACAAAGCCTCTAACAGTGTTTCTACAAAGACCATCTCCATACCAGTTATTTAACATTATCTGAATGTAAAGAAGGACTTCCCTGAATTAGATTTCCCCTAACCTAAAAGAACAAGTAGTGGTGTAAGTGCAAGCCACTGAAGAGAGGGGAACCACTTCCCAGAGAGCAATTTTCACCTTGGCATTTGGAAATAGTAAGTGAGGGGGGAAAAAAGAAACATGTAGCAATTACAAGTTGAAAGTATATAGGATGTGTTGTGAGTATCTAAAGCTGAGTAACAAACTACCCTAATTTTTTTAGCTTAAAACATTTATTCTGCCCATGAATCTGCAATCTAGTCAGATCTCTTTTGAGAGAGCCTCACTCGGCTTCACACAGCATCAACTGGGATGGTCTCAGTGCTGGAGGCTGGAGTCAACTGAAAGTTTTCTCTCTCAGGTATATGGTAGTCAATACTGGGAATACACAGTTAGGAACAGGAACGGTGATATCTGGTATCTCCCATCCCTACATAACTTCTGGGAGCTGTTTAGCTTACAGATTTCTGGTTTGTCTGTTTTGCCCATATTACCAGAATTTCTCCATATACAACACATAGCTTGCGTACTCCTATGCAGTCTTCTGATGCTTTTTCTTCATGTGTCTCACACCTCTCTCTTATCCTTCCCTGCAAGTTTCAGCCACTAGACTTTCCTGTCTCTTCACAGACAGGAAATCACAGAAACTTATATGCTCTGTTTGGGATTTCCTTCCCTATAGGGCAGGACATAATATGTTTCCATGTAACAGGCCAGAGAAATCACAAGACTCACTTCATTTGTTTCCCTTTTCGCAGAGATCACAGGCCTGAATTTTCTACTGTGCAATATCTAATAACTACAGACGTACATATGTATCTTTTATATATTCCATTATCTGTTACTTACAGAAAAAAAACATTAAGTCCAATCCCTCTTCTTCCACCAAGGCCTGAAGCATCAGCAAAGTACTGACAATAACTTTTTAAGTTGCGTCATGGATACGTAAGATGCATTATACTATTATCTCTACTGTTGTATATGTTTAATTATTACCATGTAGAGAAAAAGCAATATAAAAAGATTTGTTAGGTGAAATTTAATCATTTTAATCTAACCATGATGCCATTACCATGTTAGAATAGCAAAAAGATAGTTTCAATATATGATATTTAAATCTATAGAGGGTAACCGCCACAAATTTCCTGTCTGAAAATTAATACTCCAAAAATAAGGAATCTGGGGATTCAAACATAAAACTGTTTTGGGGCTCAGTGGCTAGAGCGCCAGCTACATACACCGGAGCTGGCGGGTTCGAACCCAGCCCAGAACTGCCAAGCAATGACAACTACAACAAAAAAATAGCCTGGCGTTATGGTGGGTACCTGTAGTCCCAGCTACTTGGGAGGCTGAGGCAAGAGAATCACTTAAGCCCATGCATTTGCAGTTGCTGTGAGCTGTGACGCCACAGCACTCCATCCAGGGCGACATAGTGAGACGCTGTCTGAAAAAATAAATAAATAAATAAATAAAACTGTATTTAAATGTAAAACTAAAAGCAGTCATGATAACTATTTGAAATATTACATAAAAGAGAGAAAAATAGAATCTTAAAATTGAAAGGTCATATTAACAAAACTTTGATGAGGTTCTAATGTAAAGATTAAATAAGCTTTCAAATATGGGTAAATAATTTTTCAGGCATCCAGGCGGCAAAAATCAAATCACCTATCAAAGGGGGAATGGAGCCAGCCTTCAGACTCTTTTTATGAGTAGTTAATGTCAGAGGGCAAAAGAACGCTGTCCAGGAGAGCTAGAGATCATGTCGAGATACTCAGACACGGGTTAAGAAGTTCAGTAACAGGAAGACATTTCTAAACATGACAGAAGTCAGCTCCTCAAGACACTTTTTGAAAACAAGAATGGAATAACTGATCAAAAAGGACCTATGGGAAACACTGACACTAAACATACAATCAAGCTTAAAAGGCCAGAGGAATTTCTACAAACACAGATACTCACATATGTATACACGTATACACACATACATACATGCACACATACATACACATATATTTTCACACACATACACACACACACAAGGTCTAACAATTTAGTTCCCGAACTGATCCTAGAAAACTTTCTACATACCTCATTGCTGAATATCACTATGGTCACCTTCAAAATCCTCCCCTTGGGAAGCTGTGTGCCTAGTTCCCTCAGCAAAGCAATTTTGGAATGACCATCAGAGCTGTCATTGTGATAAGGTCTGACAATTAAGTTCAGGAAGTTGCCACTATGTGCTTACATTGGCAGCACTATTCAAACAGCTTGGTGACATTTCATAACCAGGTATATCAGTGTCTCCCAGATGTGTTCGTGTCAGTGTGTGGCGGTGTCTTGAAGAATGATGTTCATTATTGTTGTTATTTTTATGTGCCATACAACACACACATACATGCACACACCCATTAAATGTTATATATAACTGTGACTTTCTAACTTTGGGCCTAGTATATTGTAAGGTAAAAGTCATTTTAATGCAGAAATTACCTTCAAAAATCCTTTGACCATTAATAGGGTCTAATGCACATGGTTTTGTGTCTGCAACCTTATATATGAAATATTATAAATACAAACAGTTACTTGAAAACTATTCCTCTGAAAAATGGAAGGGAAAAAGGGAAATCTGTATGCAGATAATTCACACAATTCTTCCATTAAGCTACTTCTCAAACACTTACTGTGAATGGGGAATTGGTGGAGAATTCAAAACCATTTCTGCTTTCCTGTAGGGTTGATTCCATTCTGTCTTAATAGTATGCATTTATTCCCTATGCAGCTCTCTGGGAATCCCCCCCCAAAAAAATCCAGTGGTAAATTGGAAAGTGATTAGGAATTTGTGGTGTTATGGTAAATATTATATATTGTTTTTGTCCATGGTTTCTGTCTCATAACTCCCCTAGTCCTTGTTATAATGCTGTGGTATTCTAGGCCTCAGGAGATAGACTCTCTCTTTCTGACCTTCTCCTGTCCTTCTTTTACCTGCCCAAGGCAGGAGTCTAATCTGATTGTGGGTCAAAAGACCCTCATTTCAGGCAGCTTCTACTCCATACACTAGGTGAAGGAATGCTGCACAGAGAGGCTAGAAAGAATATGAATAGACAGGTCGTGCTGGGTTAAATCATGTGCTTTGTGTCCAATCACATTTCTACATGATTGTCAATCATTCCTATATAATGAAGCCTCTCTAAAAACCCAAAAGGACTGGGTTCATAGGGCTTTGGGATAGCTGAGCACGTGGAGGATCCTGGAAAATAGCATGCCCAGGGAAGGCATGGAAGCTCGACACTCCTTCCCTACCTTACCCTATATATCTCTTCATCTATACCCTTCGAGATATCCTTTGTAATAAATAAGTAGACATAAATAAGTATTTCCCTGAGTTCTAAAAGCAGCTCCAAGAAATTAATCAAACTCTAAGAGGGAGGGGGTGATGGGAACTCCAACTCGAAGCCTGTGGGTTAGAAGTTCTGAAGTCCAGGACTTGCAACTAGTGTCTGAGTGGGAAGGTGGCCGTCATGGGGATTGAGTCCTCATCCTGTGCGATCTGACACTATTTCTAGGTACATACTGTTGGAATTGAATTAGAGGACACCAAGCTGCTGTCCAGTTCTTGATGTGTGGGGGAAAACCACACATTTGGTTACAGAAGTCCTCTTCTGTGTTGATTGTTATACAGTTTAGAGGAAAGCATGGATTGAGGAGTGATTTCCTAAAGCAGAATTCTAAAGAGTTCTTCCTGCCTACAGAATTTACTCTAATTTGTTTAAATATCAAGCATCTGTAAACATAATAAATGTTAACAATTTTATCACCTGTGATTGTGACGATTAAAAATTAGCTTGTGAAATCAGTAAGTTGAAGATTCTTCTGTAAATCACAGCAAAGTTAAAAATACATGCAAAACAAAAATCAAAAGGTAGAGTGAATTTGTACATATGTACCTCATCCTTTATAGAAGAGGATAAACTAGTACTATCTAAAATGGAAATCTAGCTTTTTAAAAGGGCATTATAGATGTCAACTCTTTAATTTATGTAAACTTTTGTTTTAGTCTTAAATGGATATTTTAGGAACTAGTATATTAATATCTTGTATTGAAGAATACAAGTACAGGTTCAGTTTCACTTAATTTTCTTCGTCTTCAAATAATCCAAATAAATTATAATATTTCAATTAAATTAGAATATGTCATTTGATCCAGTTTTCATGTAATAATTTTTATCTCTCTGCTCATTTTTTATCTCCACATTTGCATAAGAGATGTCTATCATGATTCACAAAATACCAACACTAATGAATTCTGGTGACAATTTGAGTTGATTCAATATTCTCTAGTTATTAGTTTCTATGTTATTCTATTTCATTAATTTTTCCTTTATCATTTTTGGTTTGTCTTTCCACTGTCTTTGGGTTGTCTAATTTCTGTTCTACCTTTCCAGTGTGGGTACTCAAATCACTGATTTTTAGTGTTTTCATTTTCTGTCTATTCTATGCATTTGCAACTGTAAAATGTCCTTGAATCATGGCTAAAGATGCATCACACAATATTTAACATGTTATGTTTTATTAGCATTTGGTTAATTTCAAAATTCACTAGAAATTGTGTATTTTACATTTATCCTATGAAAAAATGATCTCTAGTTTATTCCTAACATAGTCATAGAATACACTCTGCCTGATTTCAATCCTTTGACATTTATTGAAACTTAACTTTATAGCTCAGCATATGATCCCGTTCCATAAATGTACATGTACATGTGAAATGTATAATCTGCAGTGTCTGAATAGTATGTTCCATATGTGAAAATTAGGATCAATTTTTTAATTCTGTTATTCAAATCTCTATCTTTACTAGCATTTCCCTGCCATTCATTGGTTACTGTGATACAAAATATCACACTATTATTGTGCTTGTCTATTTCTTTAGTGGTGTCTTTACTTTTTGAAGGTAAATTTATTATTTTCCTACAAGGATTTAACATTTTATCATTATGAAATATTTCTTGCTATGTCTAGTAAAGCTTTTTGACTGGAAGTCTACTTTGCCTCATGGCATTATACATCTATCTGTACTAACTTTCTTTGGATAATGTTTGTAGAAAGAATATTATTTACCCTTTCAACTTTCCTATATATTTAGAGTATGTCTATTAAAAAACAGAATACAGAATTTTACTTCCCAATTTAAATATTATTCAGTTTATATTTAAGGTAATTACAGATATATTTTGATTTAAATCTACCGTATTATCAATATCATATTGCTTCTCATTTATTTCTTTTTATTCTCTTCCTTGCCTTTTAAAATTTATTAAATTTATTTTTTATTCAACCTTTTCCATTTATAAATGCATTAGTGGTACACTTCTGAAACAAATTAATACTTCTGTCTCTTCCCATCCATATGAGCATGTCGTGGCCCATTGTGGTGACTCATGCCTGTAATCTTAGCACTCTGGGGGGCTGAAGTGGGAGGATCCCTTGAGCTCAGGAGTTTGAGACCAGTCTGAGCAAGAGATCCCATCTCTGTTAAAAATAGAAAAACTAGGGCAGCGCCTGTGGCTCAAAGGGGTAGGGTGCCGGCCCCATATGCCAGAGGTGGCAGGTTCAAACTCAGCCCTGGCCAAAAACTCCAAAAAAAAAAATAGAAAAATAGCCATAGCCAGGCTGGTGGCAGGTGACTATGGTCTCAGTTACTCAGAAGGCTTAGGCAATGAGGATCCCTTGAGCCCAGGAGTTTGAGGTTGCTGTGGGCTATACTGATGGGTCAATGTAGCCCAGGCAACAGAGTGAGACTTTGTCTCCAAAAACAATAACAATAATAATAATAATAATGGGATCTTTGATTGCTTGAACCTCATATACACACTCCAGACTCATGTGCTATTATCGTCATGTATATTTATTTTCTTTATACCTCTCCACACTCATGAGCGTCTTACTACTATTGTTTTCTACAGTCGAACAGCCAGATCTGTTTTACATACAGATTTATCCATTTATCCTTTCCTATGCTCTTCTTTTCTGTTTGCATTTTGAACCTCTCATTGGCTTCATTTTACCTTTGCACCTAAATCCACCTTTAGTATTTCTTCAAGTGAGGATCTTTTTGTTGTGGATTGTGTTTTATTTATTTGAAAATGTTTTTATTTTACCTTTGTTTTTGAAGAACATTTTAATGGAAATAGCAGTATAAGTTGGCAGCCATTCTTTCAGCCTATGATTCTATTATCCCATTGTTTTTCTGGTTTTCCTCATTTTTGGCAGAAAGGCAGCTTTTTACTAACTTTTAAACTAATTCTATATTATTTGAGCTTTTCAATGCATGTGTTTCATTTTTATAATAAAGTAAAATATCAAAAATACCTTATCTGAGCAAATAAGGCAAATTCCACAACCTACCTCCTACATTGCCTTTGCCCATCACTTCTATGCCAAATGCTATTCTTGAGGGTCAAAAAGAAAATCCTTCCTTCTACTTAAGCAAAAAAAAAAAAAAAAAAAAGGAAAAGAAAATCTTTCCCATATATTAAAGGGCCACATAAGTTGGCAGCCATTCTATTAGCCCTTGATTATATTATCCCATTGTTTTTCTGTCTTTCCAGAAAACTTAAGTGCTCTTTAATATATGCCCATAGAGATCTAGTTCAGGATTAGCCATCAGGTTACAAGAATTTTCTCCCCACATGACCCTAGTATAGGTCCAGCTTCATACAATGTGTTTGATATTTTGGATTGTAAAATTCAACAAGAAAAAGACTAAAGCTGGACTTCTACTCACATTCAATTTTATCAGTTCTGTGTTACAATTCAGAGAGGTGATTCATCTAATTGCAAATTAATTTAGTACATTTATGAATGACTAATCCTTTCCCAAAGTTACACTCTTTTTATTCTGTTGCCTAAAGCCAATATGCTGGGGTTTTTTTTAATGATGACAGTTTATACTTTTCCTTTTATAAGTTATAAGCTTCATTTTTCTCTTGGCCATGTCATTTTGATGACCATTGGACATACACTTTAGTGATATCTGTTATGGCATGCATTTCTTCTTTAAGGAGAACCATATTTAATGCAATCTCCAAAACCTATATAAGTTAAAGTTAAGCTCTGAAATAATAAGTTATATGAAAGAATTATGCATTTTTCTCTGTATTCCCATGATCATGGTGCTAAATATTTTAATATTACTAATGAATGT
>CAUYPK010053738.1:0-26728 GCA_963574355.1 Loris lydekkerianus | reverse complement strand
TAATTGACTTGTGTTACGTTGGCAAAAGTGCACTGATTCAAATGGCGCTTATTTCGATTAAATTGAATAAATATTCACTGAGATATTACAGTTTAAAGTAGACTCATAAAAATGGACAAAACTTTTGAAATGACCTAAATAAATAAGATCAAAGTAATAAATGAGATCATAATAAAAATAAATGAGATGGCCTAAATAAATGAGATCAAAATAATAAATGAGATCATAATAAAAATAAATGAGATCAAAATCAGGTTGTTGGGTTTTTTTTTTTAATGATTTGAAAAAATTGACAAAACTTTGGTCAGGAAAATCAAGAAAATAGAAAATACAAATAACAGAAATGAAAGAAGATGCTTCACTACTGACACTATGACTTTTAAAAGATTATAAAAGAATGCTGTGAACAATTATATGCTACAAAATTGAAAAATTATATAGATCAATTCCTGGAAAGGCACAAACTACCAACATTCACACAAGGAGAAACATAATTCAAGCAGACCTATATACATTAAAGTATTAAGAATAAGTATGGAGAACATTGGATATTTATTTTTCCATTCTTGAAATACTTTACTAAGAATGTATTATGAATGTATTATGAAATCAATATTAGAATGTATTATGTATTATGTACTATGTATTAGAATGTATTATGAAATCAATATATAAATAATTACATGTTCATAAGAACAATAAAACACTATTATAATCCATTTCAGGGGTAGAGGAAAGTGGGAGGGAGAGGGGAGGGAGACGGGGGATGTATGGCAGAAGGAGGGAGGGCATGAGTAAAGAAAGAATTAAGAATAAATTTAGTAGTTAATGAACTTCTCCCTCCACCTGTATTCCAAAAATACAGGCTTAGATGGTTTCACTAGTGTATTATACCAGATGTTAAGGTAAAAATTCCACACTTCTCTATCATCTCTTTTAGAAAATAATAGTGGAGGTGGGCATGGTGCTTCACACATGTAATGTAGCACTCTAGGAGGTGAAGGTGGGCAGATCACCTGAGCTGAGGAGTTTGATCAGCCTGAGCAAGAGCAAGACCCTGTCTCTAAAAATACCAGGGTTTTGTGGTGGGCACCTCTAGTCCCAGCTACTCAGGAGGCTGAGGCAAGAGGATCACTTGAGCCCAAGAGTTTGAGGTTGCTACAATCTATGATGCTATGGCATTCTAGCGACAAAGTGAGACTCTCTCTCTCTCTATGTGTGTGTGTATATATATAAATAAAATAAAAATCATATGATCACATCAATTAATGTATAAAATGCATGTTGCAAAAGCCAACACTCATTCATGACAAAACTGTCAGTCAACTAGAAATAAGGGATATTTCCTACATGATAAAGAATATCTACAAAAAATCCTTAGAAAATATCTGGCTTAACTAGTGAAAGAATGAACATTTTACTCCTAAGACCAGAAATAAAGCAAGAATGTTTCCTAGCACCAAGTCTGTTCAACTTTTTATTGGGATTTCCAGATTAGTCAGTTAGATTAAAAAAAAAAAAAAAAAAAAGGAGTATGTGACTGAAAGAAAAATAAAAGTATTTTTGTTCATAAATAATATGATTTTTTATTTTGAAAGTTTCCAGGAATCAAAGAAAGAACTTTTGGCATCAATAGGTATATATCAAGTTTGTAGGAATGAGATTAATATACAAACTCAATTGTCTTTCTATATACCAGCAATGAACAAATGAAATTTGCAAAATAAGAGAAAAACAATAGCATCAAAAAATAAAGTAGGTGTACATTTAACAAAATATATGTAGTATATTTATGGAACTCAAAAAAGAAATTCCATTCATAGTACCCAAAGACAGGTAAGATCACTCTGCGTTCAGTCAACCTAAGACAGGGACCAAACCATTGATGTTTGTGTCCCCATGATGGGTAAGACTGAAACTGCAAGAGCAGGCAACCTAAGACAGAGGCTATGTTTATCCGCCATACAAAAAACAAAAGAGGGAATTGTTGGGCTCCGCCATGTGCCTGAGGCCTAGTGCAACTTCCTGAGCCTGACTAGAAGTAGATCCATTGAGCTACTTCCACGTAGCAATGACTCAGCAAGGCCCGGCCTAAAACTGCCTCTACCTAGATACAGCCAACGTGGTACCATGCCATTCGCCCAACCCTGTCACGCACCTCATCCCCCGCCTTCTTTCCCTGCCCCTTCCCCATGTTCTATATAAGTGGCTGCTTGATGCAATAAAGTTGAGTTCCTGCTTAAAAAAAAAAAAAGAAAGAAAGAAAAGAAAAGAAAGCACAAAACAAATTGTATGTCACTGTCCCAGGTTAAGCTAAGTGAACAGATAGCTCTGCGTCTGAACTAAGAAACTGGTAAGAAAGAGCTGACCACAAACACACAGGAAGGAAAGGTCAAGGGGTGAAAACACTTTTGGCCAGGAAAGTCAGAATTAGAGAGGAGGAGCAGAAACTATAAAATTAGGTTTTCTGTTTCAGTATCTAATTCAAGTAGAGCTTTATTTACATCATTTATCAAACAAATGTTGGATAATCTATACTAAATGTATTGAACTACACTGAGTTAAATTATGAAACGTCAAAATCCCCTCGGCATGTTAATACCAATGGAGTGGGAATGGAGGAGGCCAACTGCTGCTTGCAGAGGAAAGCTTTAGCCATCTCCTTCTGTCATAGAATTTTTAAACGGAACATTTCTTGATTCTAATAAAGCATTTAACAATATCTTGCATGCTACTCTTGGAAGATGGAAAAAAATATGGCAATAAAACATGAATGATAAAATCCTTCCTTCTCTTTGTCCAAAACTCTATCAGAGATTGGTGTGAGTTGACGAAAAACTAACCCACCCACCCCCATCCCCCCTGCCTTTCACTGCCTTTCAGTTTCATTTCAAACTCACATGAATTGGTCTACTTGCTTTCCAAATCTAGAAACAATAGGGTGAAGGGGATTTTTATGGGTAGTATGGAATAGGAGGGTGAATGGGAATTAAATGCAGTTTTAGAGCGTTGGAGTAGGTAGGAAAAGGCACAGTGGAGGGAGGAGGTAGAGACCAGGCCAGAGGTAGGGTGTCAGCCTGATTGAGTGAATCGTGAGTTATGTACCAAGATGATTCAAGCTAGGCATAGACATAAAGATTAGATGAGACTCAGACATGAGACAAGTGTATTTGGAAACCTTGGACATTCAACTCATTAGTAGCTACAGCATGCCAAGTTTCAGTTTAGATGCATAGGATCTCAGATGAACAACACAGGGTCACAACACAAAGTCCCCTGGAGAAGCTTTCTTTCTAGTGAGAAAAACAGGTAAATAGGAAGAGAGGGAAGGGTTGCAGAGAAAAGGCTTAATTTTGATGCAGTCATGAAGGATGAAGGCGTTTGCCAGGCAAAGAAGAGGAGAAAAGATAAAGGTCCATGAGCAAAGATTCAAAAGCTGGAGTAGGAATTCAAGAAAGCAGCTTGGTTCTGTTGGAGTCTAAAGGGTCAGTGAGGGAGAGGAGTTTTGGGGCCAAGTCACAAAGGAGATTGTATCAAACCCTACAAGCCATTGAGAGAGTTTAAATAGATTAAGCTTGTACTGTACAGTATTTTAGAAGGAGTCTCTGGCAGATACTCAGAGGAGGGACGATAGAGGATGCTGAAGACAGGAAACCAGCCAGGAGGCAAGATAGTATGCAGTAACCCAAAGGGTGTTAGTGGCAGCGAAGAGGGAGAGGTAGGTGCCTAGTCAAAGGATATTTAGGAGGCAGACTCTCCAAGAATTGGTAGCAAGTAGGACTTAGTGCGACTAAGGACCCAGGTTTCAGGCATGGTGCCCACTTCATAGGTTAGGAAATACAAAGGCAAGGCAGGCACGAGTTTGGCGTGAAAGTTACAGAATTCATCCTTGGGTTATTAGTACTTACTTCCTTTGGCCGGTAAATTTTCTGAAAGCATCAGTTTCATGATGCAGTTTCAGTAGTTAAGCTGCTAAAAATTTATTTTGTAACCTTAATCATGACGAATACCTCAAAACTGCTAGCAAAACGCTGAGCATGAGGAAGGTGCTGGAAACCACCCAGCACAGCTGGTCGGCAGCCAGGTTCCTGCGGGTGAGTACGGAATTTTCAAACACAAAGGTCCTAAAGTTTTGAGTTTTCTAACACCATGTTCTTAATGTGAGTTCACAAAATTGCTGTTATCGTCCCTGGGTGGGCTCGAACCACCAACCTTTCAGTTAACAGCCGAATGCGCTAACCGATTGCGCCACAGAGACAGGCAAGTTTTGCCCTTCCTGCCAAGTCAATTCACTTAAGAAAAAATTCAGAGTGTTCTCTATGCCTCCAGAATATTGTGACTGAGGCTGATGTAGAAACCGGCAGGCGGCGTTTCCGTGCACCAGGGCGCGGCTGATACAGCCCTGAGCCAGACAGGGCTTTTTCCCGCGCTAGCACTTGCTTGGATCTGGGACAAGACTCAGCTTCCCTCGAGAAGAGAAACTGGGCATGCAATACAGTATTTTCTTAATTTCAAGATATTAAAGTGGTACAAATTTTTGGGGTACATGGACCACTTTTATAATGCTTAAATGAAGGCTATTAATGTGTCCATCACCCAAATAGTGTTCATTGTACCTGTTAGGTAGGTTTTACCTCTGCCCTCCCCCTTCTTGATTTCTAATGACTTTTACTCTTTCCCGTGTGTACCCATCAATTAGTTCCAAATTATTATTGGAACTAATAATACATGTGGTGTTTGTTTTCCATTACTGAGATACTTAGGACAGTGGTCTGCAGTCCCATCCAAATTGTTGCAAAAGACGTTAATTCACTTTTTTTTTAGGGCTGAGTAGTACTCCATGGTGTGTGTGTGCGCGCTTCACATTTTGTTCATCCACTCGTGAATTGATGGGCACTTAGGCTGATTCCACATCTTTACGATTGTGAATTGTGCTGCAGTAAACGTTAGAGTGTAGGTATTTTTTGATAAAATTACTTCTTTTCCTTTGGGTGGATACCCAGTAGGGGGATTACAACACAATATTTTCAATATTGCTGAGAAAAGAGGAACAGAAGAGGATGAAGAAAGGGTCTTTCAATAATCCAAAATGGACGCTTTCTGTGGGTTTGAGAGTTCATTTGGCTTTGCTCAGAAAGGTACACTAATAAACTTTTTTGATAATTGAGACAATTTATGTTCAGTCTGTCCTGGCAAAATGTACTATTTAAGTAAAGGCGCTTCATATTACAAAATAAATTTTCAACTCCAGCTGTATGATTCCAAATTGCATCTTTCAAATACCAAAGAGATAACCAAACAGGAAAAATAGGAGATTTTTTTTGATGATGGAAATATTGGTGGATATCTTCTGTTTATGATTTGCTTATTCTCCATATTGTCTACAAGGAATATATATTACCATTCTTCACAGGAAAAATAATGTCTTTTGTAAAAATGGGCATATGACTATGTGCCAGGTGCTTTCACATACATATTCTTCCACTGTCAAAAATATCATTCATAATAGGTACAATTATTTCCCTTTTATATACAGTACATATACATGATAAAACTGAGGCTCATAAAGACTGAACAAAGAACTAATTAAGTGGAAGAATTGAGATTCAAAACACAATATGTTGGAAAGCTACACTCCTGGTGCAGGGCACCGCTTTAGAGGACTGTAGAGCCACAAAGGATGTCAAACTGTGGAGTTTGAAACGCTCTTCCAGTTTATAAAGATGAAGAAAACGAGTAGACCAGAGAAATTAAATGACTCGTCCGAAAGCAAACTGTTTGTTAATGACAAAAAAAAAAAAGCACAGAAACTAGAACAGATAGCCTGATTGTCAGACCAGTTCTTATTTCGTTTAAACAAAGAGGCTGGTTCTATGGTAGTGAATTATCAGAACTTAATTAATATTAGTGTCCCTAAAGTTGGTATTTGACTGGCTTTAAAAAAATCATAAAGTCTTTGCGGTTATCCTTCAACCATTGTAGGGGAAGTTTCTTCACGAGTCTGCGCATCTTCGTGCAAGGTGGCAGTGGAGAGTGCCCAGTTAAGAATATGGGTGAGACACTGCAGAATAGCAATTACCTGTGGGAGAAGGGACGATGGAGTGCCTACTCCACGAGTGGTCTGTGGGGAAATGGCGAGAAGGTGGAAATCCGGAGTCCAGGGTTTAAGGCAGACACGGACTCCAGGATTCTCTTCCCGTGGGCAGCAGGTAATGGAAATAAATGGGCGACAATTAACCCTGCCCCAGGCCCATTCAGTGGCCAATCAGATTGAAACTTGCTTACGAGATTAATCACCCAACGCTTTTAACTAACACAGAACCATAGTCAAGGTAAATTCACTCACTCCTATGCTTGCCCATCTCCACGAACTTTGCATGTGAAAGACAAGCTTTTCGAGAGAACCTAAAATTTGCAAAGAACGATTTTTGTTCAGGAAGTAACAGAGGGTTCCGTAGGAGGAAACAGAAAAACGTTCCAAGTCTCCCTGGGGAAACAAGCCTCGGTCTCCCGCGTGACAGGCGGGGATACGCACCCCTATATTAACGAGGACAACCGCAAAAGAAACAGAACAATTACTGGCTAGGAAGATATCCGTAAATTATCAATGTCTCCAAAATTACTGTTTGGGAAGACCCAGAGTCACTAACGTACCTTAAAAAGTTGGTGGACTACTTTTCTAGACCAGCTTATTACAATAGAAACATAATGTGAGGCCCACATGTAAGTTTCTAATAACCACATTCAAAAATTTAAAAAAAAAGTTGAAATTTTAATAATAAATCTTATTTAACCCTATATATCCAAAATATTATTTCAACATGTGATCAATATACAAATTTTGTTAGTTATATGTTCTCTTACTTTAAAAAATTTGGTATGTGTTTTACACTTATATCAATAGCACATTTCAACTAGGGCGTTAAATTTTCATTAAAAAAAATATTTCGAGTTCATAAAATTTACAATTGAAAAAGTAGATTCATATACCCAAGTTGTTCCAAGCGCACTTAAACGTTCTCTTAAAAGCTAAATTGAGAATCTGTCTTAAAATTTCCACATATTTATTTCAATTAATTTATAAAATTTGAGAATGCATTTCCTTGGACGCACTCGCCAATTTCGAGTGCTCCGTAGATTGTGGCTGCCATGTAAACCTCTGAGGCTCTTCAGACAAGAAATCCCAGAATCCAGAAGATCCTAAAGACTCCTCGAGAGTCAGAAATTTAAAAAGGAAGGGAAAGGCTGGTCCGAAGGCAGTGAGTTAACTCACTTGATGGTTCACAGTCAGTTACAGATTGAATTCTATTCTTTCCCCCCTGCCCCCACTTCTCACTACTGCACTTGACTAGTCTTAAAAAAAAAAAGAAGAAGAAGAAGAAGAAGAAGAAGGAAGGGAAAAAAGGATGGAAGGAAACCTTCAGAATCTAAGCCCATCAAAACAAGCCCGAGCAGAGAAAGAGGCCAGGGTCAAAATAGGAAACCTGGAGAGAAAGCCAGGTAGGGCGGTAGAATACGCTAACTTTGCTGAGGCGTAAAACTGACACATTGAGAGCTCTGTTTCTCAATCTTCTTGAGAACGTGTTTTGTTAAGAAAAAAAAAAAAGGATACGTTGCGTTGGCCGGGAATCGAACCCGGGTCAACTGCTTGGAAGGCAGCTATGCTCACCACTATACCACCAACGCTCTCACTGGTTGGGGGGCTTACAATTCCATACATAAGAGAAATAAAGTCAGTGATTGTCTTTTTTTTTCTCCTACCCTTTTCAGTGGTGCTCTTTATTTATGCTTCTACCGCGAGGTACTTGAAAACTTCACCCAATGAAAAACGACTCATTTATTCAGCCCCTCCAGTAAACAGCGTGAACCGGACGAGCGCAGAGTCCACCCAGCGCCGGGAGTAGACGCTGGGCTGGTGCAAAGCCCAGTCGGAAAGCCAAGGCTTAGCGCCGCCTCCTCTCACCCCTACTTCCCTTGCGTGGGCTCTCCCAGCTCTCAGTTCCTGGGTCTGGAGGCCCAGCGCTAGATCCACCGGTGTCAGACTTGGTAACGGCAATTTTGGTGCCAAGAATCCGAGAAAGACCGACCCGCACAAGGTCCACCCTGCAGTGCCTCAGACTCTGTAGAGAGGAGGACTTGAAAGGGCGCCGGGGAAAATGGCGTAGTGATCACGGAAGTAGGAAACGGCGGTCAGAGACAGTTTTGTTTTTCCTGTTTTGCGTAGGGGTCCAGGAAGAATTTGGATTCTAGTTGAAACAAAATAAATTAATATAATCTGGTAACATGCATTGTTAGTGTTTGATAAATATAAAACAAAAGAACGTATTTGGTGCGTCAAGATGGCCGAGCGGTCTAAGGCGCTAGGTTTGGGTCGCTGTCTCCCGTGGAGGCGTGGTTTCGAACCATAGCGTTCTTTGGCTCCCTTACATCTTCCCGGTTGAAGCCAACCAGCGAATACTGTTGACTTCTACAGAAAGAATTATTGATCCCGCTTTTTATCCTACGTAGCTACATATTCTACTACTCTGTAAATATAAAACTAAATATTTCTTCTATGTTGCAGTCATGGAAGTGGACTATGAAACCAGGAGCAGTAGAAAATAAAATCTATCCTTTACTGTGACAAAAAATATGATTCAGGTTAGAATCTGCCTTCCTGGTGCCTATTTATACATTCCTTTATTTGACAACAATATATTGAGATTTTTCTATGTGTCAAGCATACTGAGGCAGGAAGATACTAAGGTCTCCTTCAGGAGAAAAAGGAAAAGCCTTCAACCCAGGATTTCTTAATTTGCTATACAGCAATTAGCCCGAGTCTTTTATGCTAAAGAACTAGCGTCAAACAGTAGTGTATGTAAGCATCAGATTTTCCCTTGCCTGGACCAGCCCCTATCATCAATTCTAATTCGGTTCGGTTTGTAGTGTCAAAGAAAACCAGGAAAAGAAATCAGCAGATGAAATGTTGGGGGATGGGAGAGTGATAGGATAAATAAACTCATGGAGTTTGTTGTTTTAAGAATCTGTGTTTCTAGAAGATCACTAATAAGAGCTGAGTATGGAAAAAGCCTAACTGGCCTTTTGAGGAGAGGGAAGAGCTGTTAATAAGTTGAATGTGGGAGGTTCATAGGATGCAGATGGAAGGATCTTCAGGTTGACTAGTTCAAGTTTGCCAGGCAACACTACACTGTCTATCATATACTTGACGTGGGACCTTGGGAAATGTTTTCGACATTTCTAAGCCTTAGTGTCTTTGAAATGCATCTAGTTTGTAGTGAAATGGTTGCAGAATTGATTGAGATAGGAATTGTAGATCTCAGGCCCCACCTTAGACCTACTGAATTTGCATTTTACAAGATACCCACATGTTAAAGTTTGACATGCACTGGTCTATCTAAGCTAGGTGATTTACTCACTTTGCAAAATCTTTAATCTAGAATCCTCTTCTGTTGATCCTCACCAGGCCATTTTTCTTCAGTATCATTTAGGCATTTACAATATGTTAAGCCCTGTGCTTAGGACAGAGGACACAAAGTTAAATGCTTTGTCTGAGCTATGGAGGATGATAGTGCATTCACAAGAGAGACATGTAAAAAAATAATGTTTTGTTTTGAAACAGGATCTTGCTCTCTGTTGCCAAGGCAAGAGTACAGTGGGGTAATCATAGCTCACTGCAACTTCAAATTCCTGGATTGAAGCAATCCTCCTGCCTCAGCCTCCCAGGTAGCTTGGACAACAGGCACATGCCACCACACATGGCTAAATTTTTCTATTTTTTTGTAGATACTGGAGTTGGAAAAAGGGGTGGGGTGAGGACAGAGTGTCTCACTCAAGGCTTCTAGCAATCCTGCCTCCCAAAGCATTGGGATTACTTAGCCAAAAGTAGTTTTTAAACAAACCTGAGCCAAACTAAGTTCTTAAGGTTAACATCACTTGGTTACATTAACATGTACCCTGATATAATGTGGTAGCATAGTTACTTCTCCATGGCATTCTTCTCTAACCATGAAAAAAAATCAGACAAACTCAAATTAAGGGACAATCTATAAAACACCAGTGTCAAGATCATGAAAAACAAGAGAAAACAAAGAAACTGTCACAGATTGTAGGGAAATAAGAAGACAAAATAACTAAATACAACATGCTATCCTGGATTGACTCCTGAAAGAATAAAGGACATTCGTGGGAAAATGAAAAATCTGATTAAAGTCTACAAATTAGTATTGTGACAATGCCAATTTCTGAATTTTGATAGGTGTATCGTGCTTATGTAGGCTTTTAATATTTGGGGGCATAGGCTAAAGTATATATTGTAATTTTCTTTTGTATCTTTACAATTCATTCATTGATCCAAAATTACTGAAAAATAAAAAAAATTAAAATAGAAACAACTTGAAAGTGGTTGAGAAGATTTGGTTTTGAGTTAATAATACTGAGCATGTATTTTGATTTGATGTATTTTTTGTTTTAGGAACTGCATGACATAGTTGTAATTATAATAATCAAACTAAGACTAACTACAACAAAAGGATTTTTAGATGTCTGTTATACAAGAAACAATTCCCAAAGAAACTAAACCAAAATTATCAACAACAGCCATTTAAAAGTAAAGGAAGTGATTAGTTTGTTTAAATATCTCTGTAGAAAAACAGACACCACCCAGGTGGGAGAATTGGAGGTATATTCACAACTAATCAGAGTAAAATTTTCCTGCTTATACTCTTATAAAGGAGAATTTAAATCTCAGGACCCCCATCACCCCCAATTCATTGTGCAAAAGGGAAAGTCAAGCCTGAAGGCAGAGTCATGCAACACTCCTTCCAGGTGAGTATCTGTTACTGACATTATGCATTAGTCAGATCCGCACAGAAGGGTGAAGGAGGTACCTGTGAGAAATACCTTGGCGATAGAGCACGAGAGCAGGAGAGAATGTTTATCATTGGTTAGCAGTCTCCACACATGTGGCATAGGCGGCCACGGGATTACTTCTATTAGCCAGGGCTTGTCCTTTGGCTCCGCTTCTTGCTCGGAGGACACCTGATCAGTGCTCCCCTACTAAGACGGCTGCTGAGAGATTATTGCTGAGATGCTGGCTCCTACTGATATTGACTGAGACCTGAATAAGACATACCCCAATCGATAATGTATAGTGGTCCGCATCCTGGCAGTTTGAAGGTCCAGCCGGCCACTGAGTGTCCTGGCTCTGACAAAGGGTAAATAGTCCTCATCTACAATACTGCCCCCACAGATCACTGTAAGGGAATTCTTTACTGCCCTCCCATAAACAAAGGCAAGCTTATTATAACTTCAGTTCTGCAGACTAAGCCTAGCTCCTAAAACTAAAGTCTGTTTGTTTTCCACACTAAGAATGTTGATTACAAGTTTATCTTCCCAGGTGCAGAACAGAGACAAGACAAGATCAAGCATTCTTTCATCTATCCAGGGACAGCTATCTGCACCATTGATTCTTCCTTCACTCTTTTTTTTTCTCTTCAAGCATCCACCCCATCTAATCTAGGTGGCTTACATACTTTCATCTTTAATCTAGAATCCCCTTCTCTTGATCCTCACCAGGCTACTTATGCAAAGTGTAGATTTCTTAGATGCTCAAGTCTCACAAGAATATAACCATTTCCCTCACTGCCTACCCCCCTCCTCCTTTTTCTTATTGTATGCCCTCTCCCCTTAAATACTTAAATTCCCAAATCCCTCTTCAGAGAGCACAAGTCACAGGTGCTTCTGTGGTTTGTGATTCTCCTGGGCATATCCTCAAACTTTGGCTTGCTAAATCTCCACTGATTGAGATCTTTACCTCAGTCATTATGTGTGTGTGTGTGTGTGTGTGTGTGTGTGTGTAAGTGTACGAAGAAACAGGCATGCTATTGGAATACTAAGAAGCTTTTTTAATCCTGTGGATATCATGATTTCTTTTGGGAAGTACAAACAGGTTTAGATAGTCAATGTTTGAAGTTGGGAGAAGATTCAGGAAAGGGAGAATGTAATAGTGTATATACATATAACTCTATCCCTTTTTTTCAGGTTCCTTTAATGTGAAATTAGGTTGCACAGACCCTGGACCAGGTGCAGGAAAAGAGGCAGTTAAAAATGTGAATTGGGCCAGATGTGGTGGTTCACACCTATAATCCCAGCACTTTGGGAGGCTGAGGCAGAAGGATGGCTTGAGCCAGGAGATCAAGGTTGCAGTGAGTTATGATCATGCCACTGCACTCTCACCTGAATGACAGTGAAAGATCCTGTCTCAAGAAAAAAAAAAAAAAAAAGTAAAGTGACAACCAGGGCCAAATGGATTGTTAGCATAACTTCAACCAGGGCCAAATGGATTGTTAGCATAACTTCCACTTTACCTGCAGTAGATCAACCTAATCTAAACACAATGTAGCCAAGCTCCCCCTCACTTCTGAGATAAAAAATAAAACTCCCAGGACTAGTAGGATAGACACAGCATGAACTGGGTTGACTGGGAACTAACTCCCATAAGTTTATTCTTGCTCTTATGTTGTCATTTACTTAACTGGCAGGGAAGTTAAGTATTTAACTGAGGATATTTCCCAGGTTCTGTCATTTGCTTCAAAAAGACACACAAATGTTTACTTAATGAATGATGTAAATATACAATAAAATGTGTACATTTTCTCTCAGGGCTCAGCATACAAATGCATTTTAAAGAAATAATATATCCTGGCTGGGTGCCTTGTAGCTCAAGTGACTAATGCGCCAGCCACATACACCAGAGCTGGTTGGTTCGAATTCAGCCCAGGCCTGCCAAACAACAATGACAACTACTACCAAAAAATAGACGGACGTTGTGGCGGGTGCTGGTAGTCCCAGCTACTTGGGAGGCTGAGGCAAGAGAATCGGCCAGGAGTTGGAGGTTGCTGTGAGCTGTGATGCTACAGCACTCTACCCAGGGGGACAGCTTCAGGCCCTGTCTCAAAAAAAAAAAAAAGAAAGAAAGAAAGAAAAGAAATAATATATCCAATTTCACAATATCTGGGGGAAGTTCTGGTAATAAGCAGTTCTGGCCTATTCGTGAGGTGACATGCTCTCTAGACCCAATTTTTTTTTCTTGTTTTTTCATTAATTTTTAATTAAGATCATAACTGTATACATTTATAGAGTTCAATGTGATGATTTGATATACAGTGTGGAATGCTTAAATCAAACTGATTAACATAGCCATAACCACTTATTTTTTTTGTGGGAGGACATTTAAAACTTACTCTTAGTTATTGTGAAATACACCTTTGCGTTGTACACATTAGGTGAGATTTCACCTCCCTCCTCCCACCAATTGCCCTCCTCTTTCCCCTCTCCTCTTTCTCCTCATCCCTTCCTCTTGCTAGACTTCTTTGTGTGTTTTACTATTCATATGAGTGTGTAAGTGTTTACATATTGGTTTCATAATAGTATTGAATACATTGGATACTTTTTCCCCAGTCTTGAGATACTTTTGACTAAGAAAAATGTGTTCCAGCTCCATCCAGGTAAACATAAAAGATGTAAAGTCTGCATTTTTTATTGCTAAATAGTATGCCTTGGTATACATACACCACAATTTGTTAATTCATTCATGGGTTGGTGGGTGTTTAGCTTGCTTCCACAACTTTGCAATTATGAATTGGGCTGCAATAAACATTCTGGTGCAAATGTCCTTGTGATAAAATGTTTGTTCTTCTGGGTAGAACCAAAAATTTTGTTCTTCTGGGTATCTATCTAGTAATGGGATTGTGGAATCAATTGGAAGGTCAACTTTTAGTTCTTTGAGAATTCTCTATACTTCTTTCCATAAAGTTTGTATTACCGTATATACTCAAGTATAAGCCGAGTTTTTTCCGGCACAAAATTTGTGCCGAGTTCGGGTTTTTCGGTGCAAATTTTGTGCCGGAAAAAACTTGGCTTATACTCGAGTATATACGGTAGTTTGCAACCCCACCAGCAGTATAGAAGTGTTCCCTTCCTCCGCATCCATGCTGGCATCTGCAGTTTTGAGACTTTGAGATGTGAGCTTATCTTTCTGGAGTTAGCTGATAACACAAAGTGGTTTTGATTTGCATTTCTTTGATGATTAAAGACAATGAACATTTTTTCATGTTTAATGTTCATTTCTGGTCTGCCATGGGTGCCACTTTTTCTAAAGGTGCCCCTAGCTCCCTGTGCCCCCTATTTCCACAATGCCACCTTTCTGTGCAGCTGGTTGGGAGCCCACACAATACCCAGGCCTCTCGGCAATTTCATCAAACACTCCAGGCTCTGCTGGGGGCAGCCTTTCAGGCAGCCAGGAGAGGGGAGAAGGGTGAACATTGTGTTCAGAATTGAGAAGAAAATATTTGTTCACTTTTGTGCCAGGCAGGATGAGCCCTAGGCTCAGAGGTGGCACCTCCCTGGAGGAAGAAGACTGGGGTTTAACAGCTCTCTCCATGGGATAATGTGAGAGGTCCTTTGTTTCCTGCTGGCTTGCAGAAAGCTCTCTGTGGACATCCCACTTGGGGGAAGGGGTCTTCCATCCTCTTGGCAATGGGCTTCATACCTGGTCTTTGTTGTCTTTCTTGGACTGGCAGCTTGTCTTAGCGAAGATGCTGTACACCTCTCTTTCTTCTTTCCATGCTTAGCTCCCACCTTCAGCTTCACAGTCCACTATAGTCCAGTATCTCTCCCTGTGAACAGGAGACTCTGGCAAAAGCTGTTTCTTTCTAGTTGGCCGTCTTTACTCCTCCTCCTGTTGCCCCCACTTAATAGCTATGTGACCCTGACTAAATTTTTGAACTTTAGAATGCTCATCTTCCAAAAGAGGGTAATATCCTGTGATGTTGCTATGAGGATTAAATTAGATTATGTATGTCAAGTACCGGGTATATAGTTGACACTCAACTAATAATAATTAATAATAGCTATTATTTGTTGATAGTACATTTTATGCTTAACATTCTTCTTTGCATCTTACATATATTATTTAATTAAACGCTCAATTCTAAAACCAGTACTATTTTCATCATCACCACTATGGGGAAGGAGAAATTGAAATTCAGGGTTAATGTGCACAGTATACAAAGCAGCACAGCTGAAAACGTATGGAGTCTTGTTCTGTTATAGCCATTATGTGACCCTTAGACTCATCAACATAAACCAGACAGGACCATGCTATTTTTCTCATATAGGTAAAGTCAATAGTAATTTTGTTCATACCACCAAACCTACTACCCCTAAAAACCATTCCCCAAAGTCCAGTCCTTGGCACCTTTTCTCTAAAAGAACAATAGATAAAGTGACATGACTGAAAACAGCTAATGAGCATGTGAACTGTTTTGTTAGAGTTTTTAGGACACATAAGACTGACAAACTAAACTAGGCTCCCAATATAGAATTTTTATTGTAGGATCACATATGGGAACCTTGCCAGTACTTAAGTTTCTCCCCATTGCAATTCCTTCTTCCTCCTTCCCTCCTTCCCCTCCCTCCTCCTGCACAATAAGTCACAATCCTTTCCTCTCTGTCAGCCCTCACACTTTAGGACTGTTTGAGTGTGTCAACTTCACTCTTCTCTTTCCCTTCTTTCCTTGTGGAAATCATTCACCCAGACCTGTGTGCTTCAGCACCTGCCCTAATATTTTCTGCTTCTGAAAGCCTATTCCCTTTGCGTGCTTAATTGGTTAGAATGAAAACCAAGAAGTTGTAAAAGTTTATTTAGATCTATAGCTATACGTCACATAGCAAAATTCATATATACAAGTAACAAAATATACAAACTGTAAGTGAAAGCAATAATAAAGTGCCACACAAATGTTAATATTAATAAATAAATGATTTATTGTTTAAAGTGGAAGAAGAGAATTAAAGAAAAAGAAAAGGCAAGTGACAAAGACCTCAGTTATAAAACTCCAGCTGTGGGGAAAAGACTCCCAGACCCCATCCCTGAAGTTACAGGGCAGGATCATAGAAGTCTAGAAGGCCCACAAGCACAGCCATTACAGTCACAGGTGTCTTATCATGAGGGGCCAATCAATGATGGGACCAGTACTGGGGTTTTCTTCACAGGTTTGAGCCTTACAACTGTTGCCCCTAGGGACACCAGACCCTCCCATAAAACCTGGAGAAGATGGGGCGACAAATTTTCTCCAGCTCCAGCTCCCTCTTCTGATGTTCATACTCCTCCTTCTCTGACCACTGGTTGTGCTTCACCCAGGCAAGGACTTCCTGACACTTTCTTGCACTTTGTGCCTGTCCTCTTCAGGAATCTTGTGCCTAACGCTTTCCTCTTGCAAAGAGCCCTTCACATAAAAGACACAGGCATCCAGTGAGTTTTGGGCAGCCACCCTGTCCCTCTGGGCCTCATTCTCAGCCTCCTACCATTCAGGCTCACCAAACATCCTCTCCACCTCCTCCTTGCTTAGTTAGCCTTTGTCATTGGTGACAGTCATCTTGTTGGCCTTACCAGTGCTCCTGTCAGTGGCCATCACACTCAAGATGCCATTAGCATCAATGTCAAATGTCACTTTAATCTGAGGGACGTCACTTTAATCTGAGGGACTCCACTTTAATCTGAGGGCAGGAGGGATGCCACAGAGTTCAAAGTCCCCCAGCATGTTGTTGTCCCTGGTCACGGCCCTCTCACCCTCATTCATACACCTGGATCAGGACCCTAGGTTGGTTGTCACAGTAAGTGATGAAGGTCTGGGTCTGCTTGGTGGGTATAGTGGCATTCCTCTGGATCAGCATAGTCATCATCTCACCTGCTGTCTCCAGCCTTAGGGGCAGGAGAGCCACAGCCAGCAGCAGGAGATCTGGCACCTTCTCACACTCATCCCCCATCAACACCGCAGCCCCAGAGGCCTCAGCCTCATCAGGGTTGATGCTCTTGTTCAGCTCCCTGCCATTGAAGAAGTCCTGCAGCAGCTTCTGTACCTTAGGGATGTGGGTGGAGCCCCCACCAGGAAGACATCATGGATCTAGGCCTTGTCCAGCATGGCATCCCTCAGGGCCTTCTCCACAAGCTCCAGGGTGCTGCAGAAGAGGTCTGAGCACAGTTCTCAAAGCGGGCACGAGTGATGGTAGCGTAGAACTCCATACCCTTGAACAGGGAGTGGATTTTCAGGGTGGCTTGGGTGCTGGAGGACAAGGACAAGCTGCACTTGGCACGCTCACAGCAGGGCCTGCTTATTCCCGCTCACGTCTTTCCCGTGCTTCCTCCGAAAACTCCTCCGTGAAGTGGCTCACCATCTGGTTGTCAAAGACTTCTCCACTTATGTCGGTGTCTCCAGCAATGACATTCACCTTAAAGACGCCGGCGTCGATAGAGTACCGACGAGCACGTTGCGGAACCCCTCCAGTCTAGCCCATAGGCAATGGCGACCACCGTGGGCTAGTTGATGAACCTTAGTAGCTGGGCCCTGCGATAACACCTGTGTCCTTCACAGCCTGGCGCTAAGAGTCGTTGAAGTAGGCAGGCACCGTGATCACAGCATGCCTCACAGGCTGGCCCAGGTTCGCCTTAGCTGTCTTCTTCATCTTGCTCAGCACCATGGAGGACATCTCGTAGGGGTGGAACATCTTGTCCTCCCTGCGGTAGGACACGCGGACCTTGGGCTTGTCGCCCTCGCTCACCACATGGAAGGCCCAGTGCTTCAAGTCGGATTGAACAGTGGCGTCTGCGAATTTGCGCTCAATCCCGCGCTTGGCGTCGAACTCAAGTGTTTTGGGGGTTCAGGGCCTACTGGCTCTTGGTGGCGTCGCCGACCGGCA
The DNA here is from genome assembly GCA_963574355.1 of Loris lydekkerianus. NCBI lineage: Eukaryota > Metazoa > Chordata > Mammalia > Primates > Lorisidae > Loris > Loris lydekkerianus. The sequence continues at coordinate 8,971 of CAUYPK010053738.1, read as the reverse complement.
GCTTGGGAAAACCACAGAGCTGGGCGTGCGGTGGCTCAGGTCGTTGGCCAGGATCTCCCCCCGCCCCGCTGGAACGCGCCCACGCACCAGTACGCTTTCCCTAGTGGACACCGACTCCCAGCTCCCTGCAGGGGCTGTGGGTGTGGTGGTGGTGGTGGCGGGGACACAGCCGCAGCTTCTCGGGGACTAGGGGGTGCCGGGCTCGGTGCGCAGGGCCACTAGGGAGCGCTCAGCCCGCGGCTCCCTCTCGGCGTCTCTCCAGCCAGCCCGGCTCAGGTCTGCTAGACCTCGCGATCGTGGGCTCTGTATCCGTTCGCAGGGGACCCGCCTCCTCCCGCCCTCGCCGCCGAGAATCCCCAGCGCCTTCCCGGCCAGCCGAGAGCCGCCCGCCCGGGCTGACTCAGCCGGGAAGCCGCGCTGACTCCGGGAGAAGGTTCGGGCTGGTACGGCCCAGCGAGGCGGGGCGAAGCTAAAGCCTCGCCCGCTTCTGACTCAGAGCCGTGAAAAGAAGGGTAGAGAAAATTCTAGCTAAGGGTGCTTGGTGTGGCAGAAGCCTTTTAAGGCAGATACTTCCCGAGAGGACCGCGTCTCCCAGGGATTAGCTGGAGGCCGGATGCTCCCAGCGCGCCGCCTGACAGGGAGGGTCTGAGCCATGGCCTGGGAGTTTTAATTTTTTTCCTTAGATCTTAAAATAGTATTTCGAAACATGAAAGAAGTATTTTTTACTATGTTAACCAGTTAGATGAAAATATTTCAAATTGTATATAAAACCAGCACTTTGTACCCCACGATTGCATTAATATACACAGCTATGATTTAATTTAAAAATTATAATAATAAAAAAAGAAGTATTTTTTAAACTGTAATTACAGAACGTAGCCAGAGATAGAGGTGACATTAAGAGAAGACACTGTAAAAACTCACCACACGGAAGCATTGGTGGTTCAGTGGTAGAATTCTCGCCTGCCACGCGGGAGGCCCGGGTTCGATTCCCGGCCAATGCACGTTGTGTTTTTCCTTGTAATTCGTTCTTTTGCTAGTCCAGAATTTATGACCCATAAACGAAAACAGCTGGCCAGAGACTTTGGGTTCTTCCAATTTGGTTCTCCCTCATTTATCAAGTTCCTTTCCTCTGAAGAGCCAGGAACTCTCTGGAACTCGGGAGCGACCTAGCTGCTCTGTCCAGGAGACAACGCAGCAGCCTGGAAGGAGGATGAGGTGAGAATGTCGCTCCTGATTGCGAGACCTTTACCCGACGTTCCTATCTCTCAGGAGCATCGTCCCTAGAAACCCATTGGAAAGGCACGGTGAGTTTTTTTCTGTGGCCTGGGTGGGTTCCCAGCCGCTGCCCGGTGGAGAATAGACCGCTGCAGGCCCCGGCGCATCTAACACCCTAAATAAAGGCCGAGAACGAGATGGGTTCACTGGGCAGTAAAGCCACTATACTTCCCATCGGGCCTGGCTTTGCAAATTGAGTCTTTGCCATGTCACCCTTTCTTTATCCAGACCATCCGATTTGGATTTTCTGGTGTTTGGACTTGTATTGAAAGCGAAAAGAAGACAACTTTCGGAGACTCGAAGGTTGTAATGTACTGGAGGGAAGAGAAGCAAAGTACGTATTACCTGTGACTTCCCCGTTGGGAAATTGAACCCTAGTACTATACTAAAGAGGATAATGGCAGCGCGGTGTGGCAGCCGGGGAAAATGGGGTATATTTTGATATACTTTTCTTTCTTTCTTTCTTTCTTTCTTTCTTTTTTTTTTTTTTTGAGACAGAGTCTCACTATGTCGCCCTCAGAAGAGTGCCTTGCTGTCACAGCTCACAGCAACCTCAAACTCTTGGGCTTAAACAATTCTCTTGCCTCAGCCTCCCAAGTAGCTGGGACTACAGGCACCCGCCACAAAGCCTGGCTATTCTTTTGTTGTTGTATTGCAGCTGTCATTGTTGTTTAGCTGGCCCAGGCCAGGTTCTAACCCTCCAGCCTTGGTGTATGTGGCTGGTGCCATAACCGCAGTGCTACGGGTGCCAAGTGGGAAACTCCTAATTTAAAAAAGAAAAAGAAAGAAGAAAGTGTTTTCTCCCCAGATTGAAGTCACTAGGAAGCTCACTGGACCTTTGAAGATGGAAGAGGGAGTCAGGAGGGAAAGATAAGTCCTCCAGTTGGGATGAGTACCAATGAGAAAGAGGAAGTCCGATTTGTTGGTAGAGAGATCAGCTATACTGGAAAGGTGATCAGTCAAGGAAAAAAGGGAAAGTTTGAAGAAATGGGCAACAAATGACTGCCATGGTGTCAAATGAAATTGTCCTCAAAAATGAGCCTATTTCATAACCCCAGGAGAGAGAAAAGCTGTGAGCTTTAAATTCATTCATTCTCACCAGGCTTGAATGGCAGAGTGGAAACATTTTAGCAGATGGCCTGCAACACAAAGGTCTTTATCTTGGAAGGAAAAGGTGGCCTGGCTTGTACAGAGACTGCCTTGTCTGGGCTCTTCCAACCTTTCTCAGCTCTCAGCAACCTCAGGAACCCACCCACCCACCTGCCCCCAAGAGTTGCAGGTTTAAGCCTAAAGCAGGCTATGAAAGTTACCATAGCATTGCACTAGCACAGTTCCAATGTCATTCACTTGTTTTCAGTTAATCTCTTCAGAGAGGTACAGGCATAGAGGAGCTTATATATGCATTACCAATTGTATACGTACACTAAAGCATATCCATTTATATTTAGTAGCTTAGTTTGAGAATCTTTGAAAGTAGAATCAGACCTTAAAGTAATGACTTAAATAAACATTGTGGAGTGAGGAATGATTATGACCCAATAATGGGTACCAAAAAAGCAAGCTATAGGGCAACATTATATGATCCAAACTGTATGGCTAGGTGTGGTGACTCATGCCTGTAATCATGGCACTCTGTGAGGCCAAGGCAGTGGTGATTCCCTGAGCTCAGGAGTTCTAGAAGCTGAGGCAAGAAGATGACTTGAGCCCAAGAGTTTGAGGTTGCTGTGAGCTATGATGCCATGGCACTTACCCCAGGGTGACTGAGTGAAACTTCTGTCTCAAAAAAAAAAAAAAACAACTATTATATACTCATATAAAAGTCTACACATGTTGACTTTAGTCAACTACCTGTACCGTCACATCCTTGAACAAATCATTTCACCTTCCTGGGCTACAGTTTCTTCAGTTGAACCATATTATTTCAAAGGACTTTTCGGGTTTAAAAGTCTCTGATTTCAAACTTTAAAGAATCTCTTCATTTCACAAATATTTATTGAGTGATTTATCATATACCAGACACTGACCTAGGCTCTGAGTGTATGGTAGTGAGCAAAACAGACAAAGGCCTCTCCAAGAACTCTCATTCTCATGAGATGGGGAGTCAGACAAAAAAAAAAAAAAAAACAACAATTAAATGAGTAAACATGTAATACCTAAGTTGGTGATAAGTACAATGAAGAAAAATAAAGCAGGAAAGGGGCATTAAGAGTATGGTAGGGGAGTAGGTTATACAGAATGATCACATTTGAGTACAGACCTAAAGGACATAATGAAGCACGACATGGGTATCTCTAAGAAAGAACATTCTGGAAACAGAAAATAATATAGGCTCTGGGCAGAGTATAATTGGTGTGTTCAAATAAGAGAAAAAGTGACCAAGCATAAGCAAGAAGAACAGTAGGAGATGAAGTCAGAGAGAGAGTGAGGAGTAAGATCATACAGAGTCTTATAGAACATTCGAAAGGCTTTAGCTTTTATTCTAAGTACAGAGGGAAGCTATTATATGGTTTTGAGCAAAGAAGTAACAAGTATAATACACATATGAGAAATATCACAGGGGCTGTTAAAGTGAGAAGAGACTGTAGGATGACAAGGGGAGGCCAGTCAGGGGACTATGTGGTAATCCAAGTGAAAGATAATGGTGGCTTGGACCAGAGCAGTAGGAGTAGAGGACCTAGAAGCAGTCAGGTTGCTACATGTATTTGAATGTAGAAGCAGGATTTAGTAAGGTTTTGTATATTTGACAAGCCTCTCTCTAGGGTCTGGAGGCAAAGGGGTGCATGAAGACTCCTTTGAATGTTTAGAAATTAATAGAAACTATCCAACAAAGGAAGCCACTAAATAGGGAATGCAAGAGAAGTTTAGTACAATGAGGCTGTGTCTCGGGAAAATGAAGCCTCTTCAAGGGCACTCACCAAATCCTCAAGGAGACCATTAGTCATGTTTCTAACCTTCTAGCAGTCACTTCTCTGAGAGGGTCACATTCTTCTGGTAACTACGCTGGGAGAACAGCAGAGTGGGAAGAGTCAGCACTGAAGATCAATCACTGAAGATTGATTTCCTAGGAACTTGTGTTGCAAAACAAAGTGTTTTACTTGCCATAGGAGCCGGGGGGTGGGGAAGGAGTAAAAACATAGAAACCAGAATACAAGTTTAAGTTTATTGGAAGAAGATTCAGTTTTAAAAATAGGGGAACTCACCCTACACTCCAAATCCCCATCTCTCTTCTCCCTCACATCCTATCCATTACCACCTTCCCAATATTCTCATCATTCAGAAACAATTCAATTTATATTCAACCAATGTAGCCTTGAAAAGGCAAACTGAATTTTGTTATTTTTTATAATAACATTTTATTATAAAAGTTAATGCATGATTTTATGGAAGAAGAAAAAATAAAAAGCACTGATAATTCCATCTCACTGAAGTAACCATTTTTAATGTGGTGATATAGGTTAGTCTAACATTTCTGAAATCATATATATTTACATAATTGTTCTCTTTATCTGCACTGAAATATAAAGAAAAAACTTTAAATAAAACATAATTGTTCTCATGTAACCTGTAATAAGCATTTTCCATGTTGTTACAATCTCTTAATAGCAGTAATTTTACTCATTTTATTAGGTGTGTGGATATATAATAGAAGTCTCGATGTCAAGAAGTGCTGAGGCACAGAAGGTGCAGTTAAGTCACTCTGTTGTCTGTAGCTTTAGGACAGGAAGCTTCAGGCAGAACTTAAGTAGATTACTATGGAAGAGTCCTCTTTGGAACTGCAGCTTCCTCTTGTCCTTGCTTCTCTGATTCTCTTCCCAAATCCCAGGGCAAGACAATGGAGACTAAATGAGGTTCTTGTACTTGTGCTGTTTCTTTCTCTGGATGCTCCTCATGTATGAGAAGTGAATGAGTGATTGTATTCTCAGCTAAGAGAAAGCAGAAGCAACCAGTGAAGATCCCTTGGGTGGGCAAATGGCATAACATTAATCTTGGCTATCATGGTTATCCTTGTCGATGTTGTTAAGGAAGAGTCAGGTAGATGTTATTATCATCAGTGGGTGCTCCGTGTTTCAGAGTCATGTACCCAGCATCAGTAGTTTCATAGTCATTGCTAGTTCCCTCAGGTTGTCTAATCCTGATGTCACTTACTTGATATGGAGGTGGCTGCTGGAAAACATTCAAAACCCTTAAGACTAAAAGAAACCAGGCACCAGGGAGATAAACACAATAACTATCAGGAGAATAATAGCCAAGGCTTGAAAAATTCCTTTGAACGAAGATTCTCAGGCCAAGATTTAACCAACTGAAAAAATGAATGGAGGAGACAGTCCTTGATGAAAACTCATCTTTGTTTTTTAAAGTCTTGAATTTGGGGCAATAATTTCTTTTTTCTTTTCTTTCTTTTTTTTGAGACAGAGTCTCACTTTGTCACCCTTGGTAGAATGCTATGGCATCATGTCTCATAGCAACCTCAAACTCTTGGGCTGAAGTGATTTTCTTGCCTCAGCCACCCAAGTAGGTGGGACAACAGGCAACCACCACAACACCCAGCTACATTTTTTTATAAGCAATGATGTCTCGCTCTGGCTGAAGCTGGTCTTGAACCTGTGAGCTCAGGCAATCCACACATCTCCGCCTCCCAAGTGCTAGGATTACAGACGTGAGCCAATAATTTCTATTTTATTAACATAGAAAAAACATTTTTTATCGATGTTAAATGAAGATTATAGGGGGTCATGGTTTTGGATTAAGCTCCAACAAAATAGACTAAATATCAAAATGGGGGTCACCCGTCCTAAAGTTCCAAGTCATCAAACCTAACTAAGTTGTTATCTGGCCTAGGGAGAATTCACAAGAAAGAGAGATGACAGCCTCCTTTCCCAAATGGGCCAGTCTGAATCAGCCTGGTAATTAAGGTCCCACTGCTTTATTCCTTACAAAAAAGTAACTTGAGGAAAGCTGATGTTAATTGTTCACAGTTAATTGTTCTGTTTCTCTGTTCTTATCATACAGGGAAAGTAATTTTGAAGTGACCAATCCACCGTTTCTTCTTTCTTGAGCCCTTTTTCTGTGTAAAGCTAGTCTCCTCTGCTTGACTCATTGGGACATTTACTCTAAGAAATCAAGCGCTGCCCACTTCTAGAATCAAAATAAAGTCAATTGAGCCGGGCAAGGTGGCTAACACTGTAATCCTTGCACTCTGGGAGGCTGAGGCAGGTAGATCCCTTCAGCTAAGGAGTTCAAGACCAGCTTGAGCAAGAGCAAGACTCCATCTCTACTGAAAAAAAAAAAAAATATATAGAAAACCTCACAGGCGTTGTGGCAGGCCCTTATAGTCCCAGCTATTTGGGAAGCTGAGACGAGAATTGTTTGAGGCCAAGAGCTTGAGGTTGCTGTGAGCTATGATACTATGGCACTCTACCCAGGGTGATAGAATGAGACTCTATCTCAAAAAATAAAATAAAATAAAATAAAAATAAAAAAGAAAGAAAAGAAAAGAAATACAAATAAGGGCAGTGCCTATGACTCAGTGGGTAGGGCACCACCAACCCCATATACCAAGGGTGGCAGGTTCCAACACAGCCTGGGCCAAACTGCAACAAAAAATAGCCAGGCGTGGCTCAGAGCCTATAGCTCAAGTGGGTAAAGCACCAGTCACATACACCAGAGCTGGCAGGTTCGAATCCAGCCTGGGCCTGCCAAACAATGACAACTACAACCAAAAAATAGCTATTGTGGCAGGCGCCTGTAGTCCCAGCTACTTGGGAGGCTGAGGCAAGAGAATCGCTTAAGCCCAAGAGTTGGAGGTTGCTGTGAGCTGTGATGCCAAGGCACTCTACCAAGGGTGACATAGTGAGACCATCTCAAAAAAAAAAAGACCAGCCTGAGCAAAAAAGCAAGACCCCGTTTCTACTAAAAATAGAAAAACTAAGGCAAGAGGATTGAGTTAGCCAGAGTTGGAGATTGCTGTGAGCTATGATGCCATAGCACTCTATCCAGGGTGATAGCTTGAGACTCTGTCTAAAAAAAAAAAATTAATTAATTAATTAAATTAAAAAATTAATACAGAGGGTGCCAAAAAATGTTGTAATATTCAATACATACCAGTAACAAAAGATGAATACAAGTTATGCTGAGCACTTCTTGTAATTGCAGAAGTCAAATGTGACTTGAGTATCAGAAATTTAATACAGTTTTTTTCCTTTCTTAAAATGTGTATATATTTTTGGGCACCCTCTGTATATGCTAATTGGCTGCTTATGATTGGCTGGGGTTAAGTCTTCTTTATTTCTAACATAAGCATTTACCAGAAATTATTCAGGTGTTGCCTATGTCTATAGTTGTGACACAAGTGAACTTTCACTTATGTGTTTGTAAGGTTAAGCAAAGGTAAAGCCCATTTCTAAGGCCAAATTGGTTTTGTTTGCTGTGGAATTTTTCAGGCTTCATCTCCTTTTTTTTGACACAGAGTCTCACTATGTCACCCCCGGTAGAGTGCTGTGGCATCACGGCTCATAGCAACCTCAAACTCTTGGGCTTAAGCAATTCTCTTGCCTCAGCCTCCCAAGTAGCTGGGACTACAGGCGTCTGCTACAATGCCCAGCTATTATTTTGTTATTGTTGTCCTTGTTCGAACCCACCAGCCCTGGTGTATGTGGCTAGTGCCCTAACCACTGAGCTATGGGCACCGAGCCTCCATCTCCATTTTAATTATGCATTAACAAAAGCAGCAAAGGAGGGAGCAAGAGAGAAGGGGAAACAAGAAAAAGAGGATGGATAGGATCACTCACCTTAACATCGGCAGCCGTTTTTGAATTAGCACGATTGGCTGTGGGGGAAAAAAAAAAGATCAGCCGGGGCATTGGTTGGAAGAGGGCTGACTTACTTGGCTCAGGGTGGTGGATGACACCTGTAATCCTAGCACTTGAGGAGGATGAGACTGGTAGATCACTTGAGATCATGAGTTTGAGACCAGCCTTGACCAAGAATGAGACCCCTTCTTTACTAAAAATGGAAAAATTAGCCAGGTATCATGACAGACACCTGTAGTCCCAGCTACCTGGGAGGCTAAGGCAGGAGGATAGCTTGAACTCAGGAGTTTGAGGTTGCCATGGGCTAGGTTGAGGCCACAGCACTCTAGCCTAGTCAACAGAGTGAGACTCGGTCTCAAAAAAGAAAAGAAACGAGAGTGAGAGCAAGAGAGAGAAAGGAAGGAAGGAAAGCAGGAAGCAAGCATGCAAGCAAGAAACATTGGCAGCCGGTAGTTTTCTCTGGTATCCAAAACATACCAAATTCCCTCCCCACTGAGCCGTTAACTCACTTTGCCACAGCGAAAAGTAATCTCATTATCTGCAAACCAGCATTTCTCAGGAAACTGGGGAGGAATCTGAGACAATGCATCCCATCCCCTGGACACAAAGAACCTTCATTTGCCACACTCCAAGACTTCAACAAACCACATTCTAAACTCCTCTTCTCATATAACTTCTGTTGATCCCAGAGACCCAGCTATACCTTTCAGAAAACCATCAGCCCCAGCACCTGGCTACCCAAATGCCTTGGGAAATGTGTTCACACCTCTGTAGACAGAACCACACTTACAGGTGGATGATCCACCTGTGTCTGGACTGTCTTCTATCTAGTTGGCTCAGGTGTGGATGGGCCCATATCCCACCGGCCTGGCCACGGGACAGGC
>CAUYPK010053735.1:0-10089 GCA_963574355.1 Loris lydekkerianus | reverse complement strand
CAGCCCTATTCATAATTGCTAAGTCATGGAAAAAGCCCAAGTACCCATTGATCCACGAATGGATTAATAAATTGTGGTAAATGTACACCATGGAATACTATGCAGCCTTATAGAAAGATGGAGACTTTACCTCTTTTATGTTCACATGGATGGAACTGGAAAATATTCTTCTTAGTAAAGTATCTCAAGAATGGGGGAAAAAATAATTCAATGTACTCAGTACTACTATAAAACCAATTTATAATCAGTCACACTTTCATTTGTGAGATGAATCACAACTATAGCCCAGGATGAAGGAGGGAAGGGGAGAAGAATGGGAAGGGAGGGGGGTGGTTTGATAAAAGGGAGGGTTAATGGTGGGACCACACCTATGGAGCAAATTGCAAGGGTACAAGTCAAATCTATCAAGTATTGAACACAAATGTCTTAACACTGTGATTAAGGAAATGAGGTGAAAGCTATGTTAATTAGTAGGATGTAAGCACTCCAATTTGTACAAATAATCAACACATTGAATCTCACAAAGGCATAAATATATTCATGATCTATGTATATATGACTTAATAAAAAACAGTGAGAGTTAACACAGTAAAATAAATAAATACAATTTAAGAAAAAAGCCCCAGAGGACTGCCTTTCCCTTCCACCTTGTGAGGACACAGAAAGAGCCACCTCTCAACCAGAAAGTGACCCTCACCGGACAACCAAATCTGCCCACACCTTGATCTTGGACTCCCCAGCCTCCAGAAACATAAGGAATAAATTTCTGCTGTTTACTTGCCTCCTACTTTACAGTATTGTGTTGTAACAGCCCACGTCGATTATGACACGAGAGATTAAGTCACGCACCACCCAGCTGGTGAGTAGCAGAGCTGGGATTTAAATCTGCATCTGTCTTATTCTAAAACATTTCCATTAAACCTCAACATTTCCCATAAACAAGTTTTGGCTGCAGTGAGGCATTGAAATTATAACCACGGTATCATCCTGTGGCCGTTTTTAGAGAAACCCAAGTATTCCATGAATATGAGTCATTGTTGTCTCAAAACATAATGATAAAAAAAGTTAAGCTTTCCTGAGTATTTACCGCATGCCAGATGCTGTTGTAATTGTGTTTTACGAATCATCTAATTTCATCTTCCATGTAGTACTGTGGGGGGGATTTAGTTCTTGTACCGCATTTTACAGGTGTCCTCACAAACTGAGGTTTAGTGAGTTACAGACCTCACCCATCACACACAGCTGTGTCATCTGTATGTCTAGAGCCCTAGCTCTGGGCGAGGCACAGTGCCATGTGCTAGAGACCCAAGACCTTGTAGTCTGTCCGGACATGGCAACATGGCAGAGCAGGGCAGCATGAGCTGGACCCAGGGTCAGACCAAGGGGGCATAAGCAGAGACGAGATGACCACAATACTTTTAAGGCCTCATAGAAATGTTTTCTTCCTATAAAATCAAAACAACCTTTTAGGTCCAAGAAAATATATTCCTATACAAGATAGTCATCTTTATACCAACAGACTCATAAAATACAAATTTTTAATATTTTGCATGAACAAAGGGCCCAGGAAGGCAAAAGTCATCGCAGCCATGAAGGTCACCATGTGACCTGCCACTGCCTCTTGAATGCAGGTCACTCCAAGGCCTTTTGGGGTAGCAGAGCCACAAGTGGAGGGAGCCTGGTCCCTGAACAGGGCTGTGGGAGAGCTGCCTGCCAACTAGAAAAGCCTAGCTACCAAAGGGAAATAAATTCAAGAGACCATCCCATGAGACCTTAGTCAGCTACTGTACAGTTCTTCCCTCCATATTTTTAGAGTCACACAGCTTGAGGAAGGCCACAGAAATAAGCTCAGCTAGAGCTGAGCCTTGCTCGGCTGGGACACATCCTATTTTCATTATCTCCACCTTGAGAGTAAGGTCAGCTTGTAGGTGCACCAGCCACTTCCTAAGGAAGAAGAGGTCAGCACTCTCTGGATGACAAAAGAGAATTTCTTACATGGCCAGTGCCCAGTTCAGCCCTGGGACATTGGAGGAATTCAAGGCCTGAGACTCAGGGCCTCAGGCAAATACCCACATGTAGAACTCAGGAGCGAATTTCCTATTTCAAGTAGGTATGGAATAGGGAACAGTTCTGTGGGGAGCACCATACCAGAACAGCCATACAGGACATAAAAGAGGTAGAAGTTCGAGTCTAGCCACTTCAGAATTGTTAAATCAGGACGAGGAGTCTAAATTAAGATGCATAATGCAATTTGTGTGTGATTATGAGCTAAACTTTGATTTTTCTTGAAGAAGTGACTTTTGGCTCTGTGAGGGCTGAGAAAACTAAGGAAGACTTTTGCTATCAGTTGACCTGGGACTTAAGGAAAAAGCAGGATGCAGGTTTGGGAAATGTTGATAAGAAGAGCCAACAGCTTGCAGAGGGGTGGACGTGGCTTTGCAAGGGATAAGAGACCCTAGGACAGCGGTTCTCAACCTGTGGGTCAAGACCCACATGAACTATATTAAAGGGCCGCGGCATTAGGAAGGTTGAGAACCACTGCCCTAGGGTGACCAGTGAAAAATGTTCATGGTCACTATATAGGAAATGAAGGAGAGAAGAATTAGAAATTGGAAAAAAAAAAAAAAAAACACCATCTACCTCTCTACCTGTCTTCCCTATCTTTTATAAAACAACCAACCTTTCCCACTTTGGTTTGTGATGGAAGAATGGTTGAGCTGGGAAGCAGAAGAGAAAAGAAAGGAAAATAAGGTACATCAGGAAAGAAGAAAGCAAGCTAGGGACGGGCTATGATGGGTCAAGGCAACCCTCGGCCAGCACAGAAGGCTCCAGAAACCCTTCTAAAGACGGACATGTGGGGGGCCAGTGGTCTCTGTGCAGGGTGCTGGTGGTGGTGTTTTATGCGATGCTTGAATTCAGAAAAATCAAATGCTGTCTCAAGGAGTGGGCACGTTGTCGTGCTGGTGATTCAGTCCCAGGCAGTAGATCTGCTGGCGAGTTGGGGAACAACTCTCAGTGCCATCAAAATCCAATGTTCCACAGGAAATGGAAACCACCCTCTCTTTCCGCAGGTGATTAAGAGACACACATACTCATGGATCAGTGAGCCTGAGCTGTCTTTTCTTCCAGGAATAAAGATGGGCTCATTTAACATGATTTCTACCTGTTCTCCTGCAATTAGTGTTTAAGTGACTGTCTCTGAGTATTAGTCACTGTGAGGAAATGAAATGATGCTATGGTAATTGGCCATGTGGTTTGTTTCACTCCCCTGGGGATCTCGCTTGGCTCAGAAAGCATTTTTTTAAATAGGCCCTGTCTGCACTCTTTATTTAGCTAATTAGAGGGCTTAAGGGAGTGGACTGGCATTGGAATGGGAGGGAGAGTCAGCACATTGTGCCGGGAAGAGCCCTGGATTGAAATGGACTATCTATGCTCATACATTTTCTCTTCTTTTGAGCTCTTATTTTGGATGGCCATGTTACACACATCATCTCATTTAATCCTTGCAATAACTCTACAATGTTGACATCATGACCTTCTTTCTAGATATGAGAAAAATAAAGTTCACAGAGGCTGCCTTGCCCATGGTTTCCCAGCTAGCAAGCAGCGGAGTTGGGATTAAAACTCTAGTCGGCCTTGACTCTGAGGCTCTGCTGCCCAGTGTTGCTTTTCACTTACCACTTAGACCCCTGTTACCTGGGATGAGTCATTTCATCTCTCTGTCCTTGCCTTCCTTAGCTTCTGGTGATTCTGTAAAGATGCTGGCTCTTCTGAATTGCTAAGGGTCCTTCTTTCTGAACAGATGGCAACTTTTAAGCATCCCGCCTCTTATTCAGCCTTCCTTCTCTCTCCTACTCTGTCCAAGCCAAGGCTGGGGCAACAAGGGCAGGGATTGAGCAGGGAAGGGCAGGAGCAGGAGAGGGAATTGGTTTTGTGACAATGTATTATAATGTCACGTTCCATCCTTGGATGATAGTTTCTTCTAAATAAGCTCAGAGTAAGAGAATATGGGACAGAGAGACCCAAGAGCTTGTAGATTAAATATTTCATTTCCATTTCTGCCACCATCTTATTTTATATCACCAAGCCATACTCATCTTGTACCTCTGGGTCCTCATCTCTATGACTGTACTTGTAACACGTACAGGGGGTGGTTGTTCCCCAGAAATCCCAAACCACCAAATGTCAGAGATAAATAATGGAATTATGGTCCTGGTAGGGGTCTTAGGCCATCTAGTCCTGATCTTTTGTGTTATAGGAAAAAGGGAGGTGAATTTCCTGGGACCATGTTGATAGCTGGTGACACAAATAGGTCAAGAACCCAAGCAGCTGGACACCTGGCCCAGGGCCCCTAGAGCCAGTCCATTTGTCCCTGTTTCCAAGATGGAAGGCAGGTAATTCTTCCTGGAATTCACAGCTTTCCTGGGGGAAGAATGAACCTCCTCCATTTTCCAGGCTAATTTTTTGAAGGGTAGCAGTGATAGGGTCCACCAGCAGCGAATTGTTTATGATACCGCACATTCCCCTTGGTGGCCTGTCTCAATAATGAGCTTTGTGAGTCTGTGCTTTAAAACAAGCAGATGGAAACCAGCACCCAGGGAATGGCCCCCAGCACCAACCCACCCTGTAAGGCAGAGCTCAGCCGGTGACGTGTGGTGTGTGAGGCAGACGCTGGGCTGTGTGGTGTGTGAGCCCACCTCACACTTTGGAGAAAGGCTACCAGCAGTTTTTGCTGCTGACACCACCCTCCCTCACTTGGTTCATTTCCTGTTGGTGTTTGTTTTTCCACTCATGCCTATAACAACAAGAACAATTGCCATTCACTGTTGGAAGGGAGAGAAAAACTCTCTTGCCAAAAAACATCCTTGACTACAAATCTCACCTGGGGTTGTATGCTGCAATGTCTTAAAGCAACGTTGCATATTTGTTTTTCCCTCTGGTTCAACCCTTTGAGGATTATTGTAATTTTCATTTTATAACAACATAAATCTGTGCAGTCCAATGTAATAGCCACATGTGGCTATTTAAATTTAAGTGATTTTAAATTGAGTAAATGAAAAGCTTCACTCCCTTAGTCATACTGGCCATATTTCAAGTCCTCCATAGCTGCATGAGAAGCACTTGTATACATAATCTCTTTTAGCCTCTAAAAGATTTAGCAAACCAGTATATAAAGCAAGTATGGCTTTACAAACGAAGAAACTGCCTTTGACAAATTTGCTCTTTGCCAAGATCACAAACAGCTAAAGATTCTGGTATTGGCCCCAAAATATCCTCTGTAAATCATCCTACCATACTTTCCTACCATACTTTTGGAAAACTGGGTTCAATGTCTTAAAAATCTAAACATGCAACTATCACACAACCCAGTAATTATGCTCCTGGGCATGTATGCCAGAGAAATGAAAACTGATGCTCATATAAAACCCTGTACTGGAATATTTATAGAGGCTTCGTTTGTCATAGCCCCAAACTGAAAACAATCCAGATATTCTTCAGTGAGAAAACGGTTTCAGCAAACTGTGGTCTTTTCCAAATCAGCCATACAAAGGAATACTCCGAGTGAAGCTCCAGAGAATTATGCTAAGCAAAAAAAGAAATCCCCAAATGATTATATATGGTATGACCCCTTGTACATAACATTCTTGTAAAGACAAAATTATAGGACCAGATTAGTGGTTACCAGGGGTGAAGGAAAGGGTGTGGAAAGAGGGAAGGTGTGTATGTCCATTAAAGTGCTACGGGAGAGCTCCTTGTAGGGATGGGGATGTTTTGTATCTCAGCTATATCAGTGTCAATGTCCTGGTTGTGATACTGTACTATAATGTTGCAAGATGTTACCATTGGGAAAAAATTTGGCTTTGTATCAAAGATGTATTGTCATATAAAATGAGCTGGGGAGATTTTGATCCTTTTGCTATCCATTATGCTGTAAGGCAGGGGTCCTCAAACTACTGCCTGCGGGCCACATGAGACGGTGTGATTGTATTTGTTCCCGTTTTGTTTTTTTACTTCAAAATAAGATATGTGCAGTGTTCATAGGAATTTGTTCATAGTTTGTTTGTTTTTTAAACTATAGTTCGGCCCTCCAACAGTCTGAGGGACAGTGAACTGACCCCCTGTTTAAAAAGTTTGAGGACCTCTGCTAAGGCATGGAAAGCGTCAATTCTCTAGCTGGTGAAACTCATTTGTAAAGTTTTATGAGCCTATTGTTCACATGAGGGAAATAGCAGCATAGATTTTTTAGAAATATTTCCAGTAAATTTTAAAGTAAAAACAAAAATGTTAATAAGGTTGTCTTTGGATCATGAGATACAAGGGAAGTGTTTTTTAATGAATATTATTTTAATTTTTAATTAAGATTCAATTTGCATAAATAAAAATTACCTTTGCTGCATACAGTTTTGTGAATTACAATGAACACATGTACAGTCACATGCTATGACCATAAACAAGGTATGGACGAGTTCCATCCCCTGCAGAAACTTTCCCCTCTCTCTGTAATCAAACTCTCTCTCCCCTCCCACCTCTGGCAACCGTGGATTTTTCTGTTTCTATAGTATTGTCTTTGTAAGAATGTCATATTAATTGAATCATACAGTTTGCAACCTTTTGAGTCTCACTTATTTTACTTAGTGTAACGCTGCCATCCTCAACCCTGGACTGCAGAGCAGTACCCATTTGAAACTGGGCCACATAGTAGGTGATCTGATGCCTGCCCACATAGGAGAAAAACTCAATTTTGATTCAAGTTGGGGGAAGGGTTGATGAAGGAGGAAGAAGGGGTTGGGGTGCTCTCACTGAATGGGCATGGGGTAGTGGTGTTTGGCACGCCTTTTGTGTGTGGGACATAACCCCAAGAGGGGCTCAACCTAACAAAATCAAACATTTTGACCTGGTTGTTTGTACCCTTACATTAGCCTGAAATAAATTTACTTTAAAAAAAAAAGAAGGAAGGGAGGGAGGGAGGGAGGGAGGAAGAAGGGAGGGAGGGGGAGGGAGGAAGGAAGGAAGGAAGGAAGGAAGAAGGAAGGAAGGAAGGAGGAAGGAAGGAAGGAAGAAAGGAGGAAGGAAGGAAGGAAGGAAGGAGGAAGGAAGGAAGGAGGAAGGAAGGAAGGAGGAAGGAAGGAAGGAAGGAGGAAGGAAGGAGGGAGGAAGGAAGGAGGGAGGAAGGAAGGAAGGAAGGAGGAAGGAAGGAAGGAAGGAAGGAAGGAGGAAGGAAGAAGGAAGGAAGGAAGGAGGAAGGAAGGAAGGAGGGAAGAAAGGAGGAAGGAAGGAAGAAGGAAGGAAGGAAGGAGGAAGGAAGGAGGGAGGAAGGAAGGAAGGAGGAAGTAAGTAAGAAAGGACACCTTGCTCTGTCTGGGTGCCAGGCAGGCTGCCCTGTGTGAAGCCAGTGTGCTGGGTGTGTGCACACCTATATACACACCGTGCACACACACATAGGCACAATGAGGGCGTCTCTTCTTACTTTTTCCTTTCTTCCTGCCTTAGACTACTGTTCCTTGTTCAGTGTTTGTTAGACTCTCTGGGGTGTAGCGCGCCTCTTCCTGGACTTGAGTGTTCTCTGATGTTCAGACTAAGCTTCCACCTTGGCAGCCACTACATCTTTGTGTCTTTGGGGAGGAGTCTCTCAGAGATCTGCCTTGCCCCTAGTCTATAGGTCTGAACCCAACAATTATGTCCCTTCCTCTTGTGGAAGTGGGATTTTCTTTTTTTGTTTGGACACAGAGTCAGACTCTGTCACCTTGGCTAGAATTAGGTTACCTTGGCTAGAATGAGGTCACCTTGGCTAGAATCATAGTTCACAGCAACCTCAAACTCTGGGCTCAAGCAATCCTCTTGCCTCATCTTCCTTAGTAGCTGGGACTACAGACACTACACCCAGCTAATGTTTCTACTTTTTGTAGAGATAGGATCTCGCTTTGCTCAGGCTGATATTGAACTCCTGAGCTCAAGCAATCCATCTGCCTCCGGCCTCCCAGACTGCTGGGATTACAGGTGTGAGCCAGCATACCCAACCTGGAAAAAGGTCTTTTTCTCTTTCCTTTCCCCAGGTTCAATGGGTTTTCTCCAATTCCTTTTGTTCCATAAGGAATATAGGAAAGACAGAAATAGGTGGGACTGTGTGCCTTTTCTGCAGGGCTGTTCCTCTTTCCTACAGGCCCACACTAAGATGGCTGCTTCCTCGGGGCTCTGTTTCAAGACACTACTTCTCTGTACAGCCTTTCAGGAGAGGCAGTACAGTGGCCAAGAGGGTTCACCTGCCAAAGAACCAGCTGGGTCTTAGCAAGGCTCATCATAAAGCAACAAGCAGCTCTCATTGCTTCTCCTGATGCCCTGTCCCATTTCCCTTTTCTCTCTGCCCTGGCACCTCTCAAATAAAGCATTAGCATTTAATCCTTGCCTTAGTCTTTGTTTTATAGAGAACAGAGACAAATCCTTTGTTCATTAACTTGCAGCTTTCTGCTTTTGTAGTAGTATTGAAGGCTGCAAATTTCCAAGTACTGCTTGGGCTGCATTTGATGAGTTTTGATGTGCTTTACGTTTGTTACTGCTCAGTTCTCAGCAGTTTCTCTCTCACAAATAGTGTTCAGACTGAAGCAGGCAAGGTGGAGTTTTTTTTGAGACAGAGTCTCGCTCAAGATCGCTTGAACTCAGGAGTTTAAGATCAGCCTGAGCAAAAAGAGCTAGACACACAAGGGTTGGTAGACTCTACAAGAGGGAAGCTCAGATTTTAAAACTTTTCTTATTATCTGAAAAATTAAATTCACCATTAATTTAGATTTTACTTAATCACATTCATTAAAAGTTTAGTTCAAAAGATAAAGAGACGTATCTTTGGCTAGAGTGTTGTGGCATCAGAGCTCACAGCAACCTTAAACTCTTGGGCTCAAGTCATCCTCTTTCTTCGGTCTCCTGTGTAGCTGGGACTGTAGGCATCCACCACACCCAGCTAGTTTTTCTATCTTTGGTAGAAAATTTTGGGGGAGCTCGCTCTTGCTCAGACTGGTCTTGAACTCCTGAGCTCTAGCAATCCACTTGCCTTAGCCTCCCAGAGTGCTAGGATTACAGGTGTGAACCACTGCACCCAGCCAAGTCATCCTAGGGTTTTCATTGAAGGCGTACCCCTTTAAGGTTCCAGCTTACATGCAGGGAAACCAGTTTATACCCCCCCCCCAATCTGATGTAAGCCCAAGGGCTCATCTTCTGTCTTGATGTGGTTCCTGAAACCCTCATCTAGACCTGCCACTCAATCCTACAATTCCTCCACTAGGTATATACCCAGAAGATCAAAAATCTTATTATAACAAAGATATCTGTACCAGAATGTTTATTGCAGCCCAATTCATAATTGCTAAGTCATGGAAGAAGCCCAAGTGCCCATTGATCGCGAATGGATTAATAAATTGTGGTATATGTATACCATGGAATATTATGCAGCCTTAAAGAAAGATGGAGACTTTACCTCTTCATGTTTACATGGATGGAGCTGGAACATATTCTTCTTAGTAAAGTATCTCAGGAATGGAAGAAAAAGTATCCAATGTACTCAGCCCTAGTATGAAACTAATTTATAGCTTTCACATGAAAGCTATAACCCAGTTACAACCTAAGAATAGGGGGAAGGGGGAAAGGGAGGGAAGGGAGGGGGGAGGTGAGTAGAGGGAGGGATTGGTGGGAGTACACCTTCGGTCCATCTTACAAGGGAATATGAGAAACTTAGTCCATGTGGAATGTAAATGTCTTAGCACAAGAACTAAGAAAATGCCAGGAAGGCTATGCTAACCAGTGTGACGAAAATGTGTCGAACGTTCTATTAAACTAGTGTATGGTGCCCCATTATCACATTAATGTACACAGCTATGATTTAAAAAAAAAAAAAAATTAAAAACAAAGAACCCTATAACTCAATTATAACCTAAGAATATGGGGAAAGGGGAAAGGGAGGGGAGGGGAGAGGGGAGGATGGGCAGAGGGAGGGTGATTGGTGGGACCACACCTACGGTGCATCTTATAAGGGTACATGTGAAACTTAGTAAATGTAGAATATAAATGTCTTAACACAATAACTAAGAAAATGCCAGGAAG
>CAUYPK010053734.1:0-14345 GCA_963574355.1 Loris lydekkerianus | reverse complement strand
CTATGCAGCCTTAAAGAAAGATGGAGATTTTACCTCTTTCATGTTTACATGGATGGAGCTGGAACATATTCTCCTTAGCAAAGTATCCCAGGAATGGAAGAAAAAGTATCCAATGTACTCAGCCCTACTATGAAGGTAAACGATAGCTTTCACATGAAGGCTATAACCCAACTATACCACGAGACTATGAGGAAAGGACCAAGGAAGGGGAAGGGAGGGGGGAGGTTTGGGTGGAGGGAGGGTAGTGGGTTGGGCCACATCTATGGTGCATATTTTTATCTATAATAATAATTAAAAAAAAAAAGTAAAAGTGCATGGTACAAGCAAATATAATAGAAATTTCATATTGGTCAGAAGCATCTTGTAGAATTGCATTTTAAGCTTGCTTTTGGAGTAAAGGTAAGTTAGCCAAGAGCTGGTGATAAGAAAGCCTAAAATGTGAAAACGCCACTGATAAACATTGACTGCTCATGACCTCCCAAAAGACATCTTGAATTAGAACATGTTGGAAAAATTAAAACACAGGTTAAAGAGATGGACAAAACAAAATAAGGTACACCCACTCAGAAAATAAAAAGAGAAAAAAATCTTATAGAGATGTTAGGAGCAATTTCTGTGTGTGCGTGAGTGTGCGTGTGTGTATTGGTTGGCGATTATGAAGAATCCTAAAAAGCTTGTTATTGTGATTTAATTTAAATGATGTGTGGAGAGGGAGGAGTGATTGACACACAGAATGGGAGAGAAGCAGAGGCAGTAATATTTAAATGTCTGAAATGTGTTACTGCAATGCAAAAATGAGAATGGTGCCTTGGCAACTGACAAGCAGCACACTTTGAATCAAAGAAAGAAATTAATTCTGACCAATCCATGGAAAATATGTGGGGAGGGTAAGAGTTTATCTATCTGGTTCTAACCTCTGATCTAGGTTAGCCTGATCACATTTAATTTCATTAATAGTGATGTGTTCCTTGTATAGTTAGTCTGGAAGTGTCTGAAAAGATGACTTCGAAGGGAAAGAAACATCATTTAAGAAAAATTTATGCAGTAAACCAGATATAAGGCATCCTTACATATAACAGGACCATAGCAAAGTCCAAATAAACCCAGACATCATCACTTCTTATTTAACCACAAGTTAAATATCCTACAAATATTCCAGAATATTTGGAAATAGTCTGTCAGAACTCTAAACTGGTTATCAGTTAATACCATTAATAAATCCAGTTTGCTATATTTTACATTTTTCCCTTCCCCTTTTCTTCCTCATTGTGATTATTCAAAGTTTGTGTTATTTGGGGGTCATTCAGTCCTGCAGGCAAAATTTCAGCTCAATTATTTTGCTTTCTGTTGAAAATTACCTTTTTCAATAATGATGCCTTTCTGAGATGTGAAACAGCCCAGATGCTGCAATGATGAACATCATTTGAATACCTGAATAAACAAACTTGTCCAAGGGCTACCAATTTTTCTTTTTAAAGCTCCTTGAAACATTTCTTATGTATCCCTCTTCGTTAACAACTTCCTCATGTTTCTAATTAACGCAGCTCCTTCTAGGTCAAGAAGTGTGCTAAGTATTTTTGTGGTTATAGAAGGAGAAATAGAGAATTGTTCTGCATCTTCCTCTATTTTCTTGAGAATAGGAAAAAACTCCCGCAATGCCCATCCTGTTTTTGTGTTTGCACTGGGTTCTTCATCATTTATGAAGGTTCTTTCTTAGCTCTTTGATCAATGCCTGGCATACTGCAGGCCTTCAAGAATCCGTTTTTTATTAGTCTGCCTCTCCAATTTGTGAATCTTCTTGAACATTAATGGTACTCTCTAAAATATGCCCCAGTCCTTCTTTTAACTATGTTGTTATCTTCTGTAAACTTAATGCTTTAACATCTGCCACGATCTTCTGTAAACTTTAACATCTGCCACGCACGCATCTGAGTACAACCTTGTTCTGGACAAACTGAAAATGAGTCACCTTACCTTGGCCTCCTGAATATTTGGCCATTTGCCTCCCTCTGAGGAGTGCTCCTTCTGGGGATGTGCTTTCAGCTTTGTAACCTTGTAACCAAAGCAAGTGATTCCTTGTGTGCCCACCCCCCCCACACACATGGCTGGGGTATCACCTCTTACGATTAGCTGTGAGTAAGAAACTATCTTTTCAGTGACAATCATCTCATTATGTGATGACCTTACTTTATCTCAAATTTTCTATTAATACACTGCATTTATTTCCCCACATTACTTCTTTATGTTTTCTTAGTGTCATTTAGCCGTCCTGTAGTTGTGTATGCACCTGTCAGTACGTTGGGTCTTAATTAAGTTTCTAAATTTATCCTGAGTTCATGGATTTGACATATTGGTAGGTTGGCCCACTCAATCCTGATTCCTCACTAGCAGATCTCATTTCCAGCTTCCTATTGAATATATCCCTTGGGTCGTCTATAGAAAATTCAGGCAATATATTCTTGGGTGAACTCAAAATTTTACGTGGTATCTTCTATCAGTAATTCCTATCTCAGGTAATGAATGGTATTTCCATACCAACCATAAGAGTGAAAGTCACTTGAACATGTGCATTCACAAATATGGTGTTAACTATAGTTCAAGTTCACCATATTTTGTTTAAACTTTGACAATGGACTCCCAACTAGTTATTTTTGCCATTATCATCGTATTAGTTTTGCACAGTATACTAATTGTTGGAACTTGAATACAACCATGACCTTCAGAGTAAAGTTCCCAGCCTGTACCTTTACATTTCAGACTCTGTATAATCTATCTGGTTATTGCTTACCTCTCAGCTTGACATGCCATTAGTCCCTGTCTTTTTTTTTTTTTTTTTTTCCCCACTAGCAGTACTAAATCGTTTGTGACTTCCTACCAAGGAGCTAGAATTTTGTGCTTCATGCCTTCATGATCCTCTTCCATCTGTCTACTATCTTCTAAAATCTAATTGTTCCCTTGGATGTATCCATCTGATTCTTTAAGACACCATTCAGCTACATTCTCCTCTGGGAAGACCTTCTCTGAACCCTGTGATGTTGCACTATTCTGCTCTTAAAATAACTTGTGCTTTTAAAAGTTTCTGTACAGTTTACACATTGCCTTGAAAATATATATAAATCTCACCTGTACAAAACTAAAGCATAAGTCTTCACTTTGCATTTCTAATACCTATCACAAAGCACAGAATAGTGTGTTTGTATGGTAAATATTACTTAAATCTGTTAGATAAATACACCTTGTAGAGGGAAAGTAGACTCTACCCCTCAATTCTCTGGTTCTTGGTATAAAATAATTAATCAGCATGGGAATTTTTTAGCAGAAAACCTCAAGTGAAGGACTCGGTCTGAATGGCCTATCAGATCCACAAAAGCAGAGAAGCTACTCAAATCCACATTACATATGAGGTACATACGATTGACAAGGTAAAATATTAAAGAAATTTTACAGCATGGAATAGTTTCCACATTTCCTTTCACATTTATGCTCGTCCTCACAATTTCACTCACTCTTATTCTTGTCTGTTCACCATTTGTCTGTAGAATTTGCTTGTCTTTATAATTGGCTTAGAAACTAATACTTGATATCTAGTAGATGGTATTCACATTTTTAATGAATCATACATCCAAGTTTTACATCTCCTAGTCTGTCTGCTTTTTCAGTGGCTGGAACTTCTCATATCCCTCCTAACCTGGAAAACATCAAGCCCTGAGCCTTCCTTTACATTCAGAGATATCAATATTAGGCTACTACCATCTTAAATATAAATTTATTAAATAACACATATGAATCATCCAACCTTATAGCACCAGGTAAATTTAACATCCACAATTGAGCTTCTGGTTTCATGTTGATTCAATTTTGCATTGGACCCATCCCTCAGCAAAGCCTTCAAATAGCCTTATGAGTTACTTAACGGAATGATTTTCACCATCATCCACAAGACAACATAGTTTCATGACATTTTTAGCAGTAGAAACAGAGGTGATTTAGTGATTTTAATTTCTGCTACTATGTAGGTGAAAATGCCATGCCATTATTCCTAGTTTCTATTAAGTTTGAAAAGAGAGAGAGACAAGGGTTGGAGAACACAGTTTATCATAGGTAAGTAGGAAAGCACTTATCCTTCCTGTTCTTACTTATACTGCACAGTTTGTTTGTAAATTCTCATTTAAATTTATACTATTTGTATTGGTTTGCTGTATTTGGTCCATAATTCTCTAGGCTGTACAAGAAGCATCACACCAGAATCTGCTACTAATGAAGATTCAGGGAGCTTCCAATCAAGGTGGAAAGAGGAGAAACAGCCATGTCACATAGTGAAAGAGGGAGCAAGAATGGGAGGTTGTGGTGCAAGGCTCTGTTAAACAACCAGCTCTCATGGGAATGAATAAATTGAGTGAGTTACTCATTATCACAAGAAGGGAACCAAGCCATTCATGAGGGATTCATCCCTGTAACCTAAACACCTCCCTGTTGGTCCCACGTTCAACACAACACTAGGTATAAAATTTCAACGTAAGATTTGGAGGATCCAAATATTCAAACTGTATCCTATTAGGAATTATTTTAGAAATTTATTTATTTATTTGCTGATTTAATTATTTTTTTTAATTTTTTTATTAAATTTTTTTATTAAATCACAGCTGTGTTCATTTATGGGTTAAAATGTGCTGTTTTTATATACAATTAAAAATTTATTTTTTTGTTACTAGCTTTTTTGTGTGTATTTCTTTCTTTTTTTTTTTTTTTTTAGCTAGGGCTGGGTTTGAACCTGCCACCTCCAGCATATGGGACCAGCACCTTACTCCTTAAGCCATAGGTGCCGCCTGTGTTATAAGTTTTTATAGTGCCAAGAGCAATTGCCATAAAATCTAGACTCTTGAGAAATTTTAAGGGCACAATACAGTATTCATAGCCAGAGGCACATTGTACAACAGATCTATAGAATTTATTCATCTTGCATAACTGAAGGTATATGCCTGGTGAACAGCATCTTCCATTCTCCTTTCATATTAGACCCTGAAAACATGAAGTAGAACCTTCTATTCTCTGCTTCTATGAGTTTGACTCTTTTAGATACCATGTTAATGGAATTATGTTGTATTTGTTCTCTAAGACTGGTTTATTTTATTTAGTGTAATGTCCTGCAGATTCATCCATATTGTTTCTTTATCTATTCGTCATCTGAAGGATGTTCATGTCTTGACTATTGTAAATAATGCTGAATTGAACCCGAATCTTGATTTAAATTCTTTTGGAAATATACAAAGAAGTGGGATTGGTGGAGCACATGTTAATTCTATTTTTAAATTTTTAGAGAAGTTTTGATAGTGTTTTTTATAGCAACTGCATCTTTTTTTTTTTTTTTTTTTTAGACAAAGTCTCACCTTATGGCCCTCGGTAGAGTGCCATAGCATCACAGCTCACAGCAACCTCCAACTCCTGGCCTTGGCTCAGCCTCCCAAGTAGCTGGGACTATAGGCGCTGGCCACAGCACCTGACTATTTTTTTGTTGCAGTTTGGCTGGGACCAGGTTCGAACCTGCCACCCTAGATATATGCGGCCAGCACCTTACCCACTGAAGCACAGGCACCGACCAGCAACTGCATCATTTTACATTCACAACAATAGGATACAAGGGTTCCAATTTCTTCATACACTTGCCAACACTTGTTTTCTTGTGGTATTAGCCATTCTAACAAGAATACGGTGATATCATTGTTAGTGATACTGATTATATTTCCATACACTTCAGTCCTTTGTGTAGCTTTGGAGAAATATTAATTCAAGTCTTCTGTTCATTTTCTAATCGGGTTATTTTTGTTTATTCCTACTGATTTTTAGTCCTGTGTAAGCTTATCTTCGTGTATTATGTAAGATAAGTGCCCACTTATATTCTTTTGCTTGTGAATACCCAATTTTTTCTACACCATTCGTTGAAGAGATGATATTCTCCAGATTATATATTCTCAGCACCCTTGTAGAAGAACAATTGACCTCTGAGTATATATAAGTTCAATTTTGTGCTTTCTATTCCTTTCTATTATTTTATTTATCAAGGAAAGTTCAACATACCCCAATCAATTAATATATTATAAAAAAATCACACGATCATCTCAATAGGTGTAGAAAAAGCATTTGACAAAATTCAACACACTTTCATAATAAAAACTCCCAAAAAACTAAGAAGCATAGTTGAAATTTCTTCTTAGGTATAGAAAGAATTTACTTCAGAATAAGAAAAACTATGTATGAAAATTCCACATCATACTCCAAGGTAAAAAGCCAAAGTAATTTGTCTAAGATCAGGAACAAGGCAAGAATGGCAACTCATGTCACTTCCATTCAACATTTTACTGGAATTTTTAGCCAGAGAAACTAGTCAAGAGAAAGAAATTGCAGGCACCAAATTAAAAAAAAAAAAAAAAAAAAAAAAAGGTAAAATTTTCTTTGTTTATAGGTGACATGATCTTATAGGTAGAAAGTCCTAAATATTTCCTAAAATGTGTTTGATCTAATAAAATAGTTTAGTAAAGCTGTAGGGTAAAAATTAGAAGTGTTTCTATATACTAACAATGAACTATTTGAGAAGGAAATGAAGAAAATACTTCAATTTATAATAACATCAGAAAAATAAAATGCTTAGAAATAAAAAGCACAGAGGTGAAAGGCTCCAACTCTAAAAACAACAAAGTACTGATGCAAAAATTTTTAGTAAGAAACATATACAAAATAGAAGGAAATCCTTATTCATGGATTGGAAGATTTAATGTTAAAATTCTCATAGCACTGCAAATTATGTAAGGATTTTATCTAATCCCTATTAATAACCAAAAGGAATTTTTTTACAAAAATAAAAGAAGTGATTTTAAGATGTATATTAAACTTTAAAAGACCCTGAATAGCCAAAGCAATCTTGACCAGAAAGAACAAAGTTAGAAATGTCACACTTACTGATTTCAAACATGTTACAAAGTTATAATAACTAAAACACTGGGGGAAATATCTACTTTTAAAATAGTTTTAATTGCATTAAGATACTTTCAGGGTGTCCACAAGTTTGTGTGCAATTTTAAATTGAACATAATTTTAAATTGGACACTCTGTATAACAAAAACTACTATCTCTTTAAATTTGAAATTTATAATATTAGTCTCATGTTAGTATAAAATGCAAATAAGTATTGATTGTGAATAAGGAAAGAATAATATATTATTTAAGGCACCATTTTTAAAATTTTATTATTTTATATTTTTTCTTTTTTTTTTAATTAAATCATAGCTGTGTACATTAATGGGATCATGGGGCACCATACACTGGTTTTATAGACCGTTTGACACATTTTCATCACACTGGTTAACATAGCCTTCCTGGCATTTTCTAAGTTATTGTGTTAAGACATTTACATTCTACATTTACTAAGTTTCACATATACCCTTGTAAGATGCACTGCAGGTGTAATCCCACCAATCACCCT
This sequence comes from Loris lydekkerianus, assembly GCA_963574355.1. Lineage (NCBI taxonomy): Eukaryota > Metazoa > Chordata > Mammalia > Primates > Lorisidae > Loris > Loris lydekkerianus. Next base: position 6,868 of record CAUYPK010053734.1, on the reverse strand, counting down.
ACCTCTGCTCACCTCTCCCCTCCCTCCCATCCCTTTCCCCCTTTCCCCTATTCTTAGGTTATAACTGGGTTATAGCTTTCATGTGAAAGCCATAATTTAGCTTCATAGTAGGGCTGAGTACATTGGATACTTTTGCTTCCATTCTTGAGATACTTTGCTAAGAAGAATATGTTCCAGCTCCATCCATGGAAACATGAAAGAGGTAAAGTCTCCATCTTTCTTTAAGTCTGCATAATATTCCATGGTGTACATGTACCACAATTTATTAATCCATTCATAGATCGATGGGCACTTGGGCTTTTTCCATGACTTAGCAATTGTAAATTGAGCTGCAATAAACATTCTGGTACAAATGTATTTTTTATGATGTGATTTTTGGTCTTCTGGGTAAGAAGAGCCTAGTAGAGGAATTATAGGATTGAATGGCAGATCTATTTTTAGATCTCTAGGTGTTCTCCAAACACCTTTCCAAAAGGAATGTATTAATTTACATTCCCACCAGCAGTGTAGAAGTGTTCCCTTTTCTCCATATCCACGCCAACATCTCTGGTCTTGGGGTTTTGTGATATGGGCTAATCTTACTGAAGTTAGATGATATCTCAAAGTAGTTTTGATTTTCATTTCTCTGATGATTAAAGATGATTAAATGATTAAAGAACTTTTTTTTATATGTCTGTAGGTCGTGCTCCTGTCTTCTTCAGAAAAGTTTCTCTTCAAGTCCCTTACCCAGCCTGCGATGGGATCATTTGTTCTTTTCTTGCTTATACATTTGAGTTCTCTGTGAATTCTGGTTATTAAACATTTGCCAGAGACATAACCTGCAAATATCTTCTCCCATTCTGAGGGCTGTTTGCTTGCTTTACTTACTGTGTTCTTGGCTGTGCAGAAGCTTTTTAGTTTGATCAGGTCCCAGTAGTTTATTTTTGAAGCTGCTTCAATTGCCCAGGGGGTCCTCCTCATAAAATACTTGCCCAGACTGATTTTTTCAAGTGTTTTCCCTGCACTCTCTTCTAGTATTTTTATAGTTTCATGTCTTAAGTTTTAATCTTTAATCCAGTGAGAGTCTATCTTAGTTAATGGTGAAAGGTGTGGGTCCAGTTTCAGTCTTCTACAGGTTGCCAGCCGGTTCACCTAGCACCATTTGTTAAATAGGGAATTTTTTCCCCACTGAATGTTTTTAATTGGCTTGTCAAAGATCAAATAATGGTAAGTAGCTGGATTCATGTCTTGGTTCTCTATTCTGTTCCAGACATCTACTTATCTGTTTTTTTGCCAGTATTATTTTATTTTCTTTCAACAATTAAGGAGATACAAATGTGTTGGTTATATATATAACTTTGTTAATGCTCGAGTCAAGGCTATCAGTGCATTCATTATCTAAATATTGATCATTGTACCCCTTAGGTAGGATTTTACACCTCCCATCTTCCCCTCTTCTCCCTTCTTGATTCTATGGAGTTTTACTACCCTCAGTGCGCGCATGTCTTTTGTTACTTTCAAACTAATAGCATGTATATGCGGTATTTGTTTTTCCATTTGTTAGATAGTTCAAATAAGAGAATTCTCCCAAGTTCCACCCAAATTGCTGAAGAAGGCATTAATTCATCATAATTACAGCTGAGTAGTCCTCTGTGGTATGTATGTGCCATATTTTATTAATCCACTCATGAATCGATGGGAATTTAGGTTGACTCCACATCTTTCGAGTTTTGCAATGTGCTGCAATAAACATTCAAGTGCAGTTGTCTTTTTGATAAAAAAAAATATATATATATTTCTTTTTCATTAGGTAGATACCCAGTAGTGGGATTGCTGGATTGAATGGTAAGTCTACTTTTAGTTCTTTGAAGTATCTACACACTGTTTTTCATTCAGGTTGCACTAATTTGCAGTCCCACCAATAGTGTGTAAGCATTTCTTTCTCTCTGAATCTACACTAGGACATATTGCTTGCTAAATTTTTAATAATGACCATTCTGATAATTCTGATATGAGTAGTCTTAGCTTTTATTCTCTGATGATTAGTGATTTTCAGCATATTTTCATATATATATTGCCTATTTGTCTATCTTTTATTGGAAAACTTCTTGTTTTTTGTTCACTTCTTGATTTTTTTGTCTTGCTGATTCACTTTAGTTTATTATAAATTTTGGATATTTCTCCTTTATCAGATGTATAGTTTGAGAATATTTTCTCCCACTTTATCATTTATCTATTCACTTTGTTATTAATTCTTTTGCTGTGCAGAAGCTTTTAAATATAATTAACTCCCATTTATTAATTTTTTGTTGTTGCTGTATTTTTCCTTCAGGTCTTAGTCATAAATTCCTCGTCTAGGTTTATGTATACATGAGTTTTTTCTATGTATTCTCCTAGAATTTATATGGTATCCTGCATTAATTTAAATCTTTATCATCTTGAATAAACTTTTATATATTACAAGAGATAAGTGTCCTGTTTCATTCTTCTGCATGTGGCTGTGAAATTTTCCTAGCATCATTTATTGAATAGGCCTTCCTTTCCCCAGTATTTGTTGTTGTCTGATTTTCTGAAGATTAGTTGGTTGTAGGTGAATAGAATTATTTCTTAGTTCTCTGTTTTGTTTCATTAGGCTGTTTCTACTGTCATACAAGTACCATGATGTTTTGGTTTCTATTGCCTTGTAGTATGATTTGAAGCCAGGTAATATGATTCCTCTTGATTTGTTCTTTTGGCTTATGATTATTTTGGCTATTCTGGCTCTCTTTGCTTCCAAATTAACCTTAGGATTATTTTTTCCTAGCTCTTTTAAATATTATGCTGTTATTCTTATGGAGATTGCATTCAATCTATAAATCATTCTGAGCAGTATGGACAATTAAATGACATGACTGTCCCTTAACAAATTATCCTTGAAGTTCAGAATGTTATGGCATGTGTAGGACCTTTACTTCCTTTTAGAGGTGTGAATTATAATTCATATTATCTATACACTCCATTTTATTTATTCTGTTCATCTACTGATGTACGCAATTATGGTTATTGACAATAATGCTACTATTAACATGTATTACTTGATGATAATCTCCTAGCTTACATAGACTCTTACACATTATTGGAGCCAAAGCAATACTTCAATAAAATCACTTTATCACAAATTAAAAACAAGTAATTTTACCTTATCAGTTCTGACATTTGAAGAATTTAAGAACTACTAGAATTAATGAAAACTGGAATCAGGGATGGAGTGAAACTATGTAAATACTTGGGAGATGAACATCACCTTGACAAACAGAAATAACAAAGAAAAAAAATCCTTGAAACATGTTACAGATCAGCAAGAAATTCAGGGTAAATGGAGCAGAGTGAGTAAGGGTGAAGCATAACAGGCAGGTCCAAAGCCTGGTGTTAGGTCATAATTGGATTTCATTTGTTTTACCATAGTCATGAGTCATTTTAGAGTTTTGAGTAGATGAATGACATATTGGTTTCTACTTTTTATTTATTTATTTATTTATTTTTTTGAGACAGAATCTCACTTATTAATCCTTAGTAGAGTGCTGTAGTGTCACAGCTCACAGCAACCTCCAAATCCTTGGGCTTAGCCAATTCTCTTGCCTCAGCCTCCCAAGTAACTGGAACTACAGGCACCCGCCACAAAGCCCAGCTTTTTGTTGTTGTTGTTGTTGCAGTTTGGCAGGGGCTGGGTTTGAATCCACCACCCTCGGTATATGGGGCCGGTGCCTTACCCATTGAGCCACAGGTGCCCCCTAGTTTCTTTCTTTTTCTTTTATTATTTAAATCACACTTTCTGTCATATTTGAATAGACTGGATAAAGGTCAAGAAACAAGAATAGAAGAGAAAGCTCAGGCCACAGCAGAAATTCAGGCATCAAGTGTAGTAGCTTTAAACAACCTGGTAATGACACCATTATTAAAGTGATAGGATTTGGAGCATGGCCTTTTCAAAGAGTAGCCAACAGCTCTTATTGATGTATTAGAGTGATGTGAGAGAAAAAGAAGAATCAACTTTGACTCCAAAGCGTGCAGCAATGTTTTAGTCCTGAGCATGTGGTTGAAAAGCATCTCTTTTATAGACATGTGAGAGATTATAATTGTGGAAGCAAATCCAGAGTTTCAGATTGGATTCACTGTTTGAGGTGAGCACTATGGTTGCACGTGGAGGTGTCAAGAAGGCAACTGGAGAAGCAAGCCCAGGTTCTGAGGAGAGCCTCAGAGGGAGGTAAGTAATAGAGGGGAGTCATCAGCATACTCTTCATTTCTAAAAGATAAAACTGAGTATTGTCAAAGAAATCAATAAAGATAGAAAATAAAGTGAATATGAATGCTGAACCCTGCATTATTGAATATGAATGCTGAACCCTGCATTATTTCAATATTTAGAAACAGTAAAAAAGGAATAAGACTGTAGAAAAGAGAATAAGTGTCCTGTGTGGCAGAAGAAAAAAACAGAAGAATGAAATGCTCGAGAAGCAGTGAAGAGAAGTTTCCACGGCAGAGAATGAGGCAATGTACTAAAAAATTCTACTAAATTTAGAATGGACTTGGGAATGACTAATAAACTTAAAACATGGGGATCACGGGATCCCCTAACAAGAGAAATTATTGCTTAAGGACAAGTGAAGAAGGTGAACTCTGTGTAGTAATTTCAGTAAAATTAGTAGTTGAAGAAGTAGAGACTAATGCTTTCAGGGAGTTTCGCTACAAAGAAGTGCAGTATCAGGGAGGCTTATGGTCATAGGAGTTTTAGTTAATTGATTGTTTTACTATACATATTGCAATGCATTTATGACCAAATTGGATTGATCTAATAGGAAAGTACTGATTATGCAAAAGAAAGAAGCTCTGATTGTGGTATCCAAGTCTGAGGATGAGAGAAATAGAATCTAGAGATGGAATTTAGTATAAAAGTAGAAAAACATAACCTTAAATAGAAGCAGGAGTTTCTTTTTCAAGAGTACATTTTCTGTTGTAACAAAGAGAAAGCAATACACATAAGTAAAAATAAAGATCACTGATAGATTTTTAAGTGAAAAATTTCCTTTTCATTGCTTTTATTTTCTTTTGTTCAGTAAAATGGGTAGGAAATTAATTTCATCAGCTGAGATGGGCAGAGTCAGGAGTTATGGAGATTTGAGAAGTGCAATAATAAGAGAAGTATAGTATCAAGGCAGGCATGGCTGAGGGCCTCAGAGAGGTTAGTGATCCAGAATCCACAATGGGACTAATCTGTACATTGTCTATTTTGTTCTACCATGTATACGTGGGCACAGTATACCGCTCCGTTCAGGAAGAGAATAGGGGGGCAGCACCTGTGGCTCAAAGGAGTAGGGCGCTGGCCCCATATACTGGAGGTGGCGGGTTCAAACCCAGCCCCAGCCAAAAACGGCAAAAAAAAAAAAAAAATAGAAGAAGAAAATAGGAAGTACAGAGGAATCATCAAAGGCAATAAAAACGTATTAGACTCAATAGGTTTAATTATCAAACTTTTTTCTATTTCTTCAATTCCCATAGTCACGATTTCGTCGTGTGGTGCTAATTAGCCAGACAGGTGAATGCTACAGCAAAAAGAAAATAATCTTATCTTGTTTTGTTTTAGTACCTGTAATACCATGGCTGGTGATTCCAAGCATAATATGCATCAGGATCTTTAATCCTGGAGTAAAATGTTAGTATTTTAAAGGCAGGCTCCCTTTTGAAAAAAGAAAAAAATGCTGTGTTTCTATTTAAATGGATGAGAGGCTATTACCACCCCCTACACATTTTCCCAGCTATATAGATGATGTATTCAAAATAGGAACACATCTCTTTGCTGTGAGCAATAGTAAAGAAGAGCCATGAAAAAGATTGAAATTGAAGCATAGTCCACATAGTTTATGCCTCTATAGTTATTTCTCTGTGTGTGTTTATATATACACATATATAGATATCATGAATTTATAAATATATAGACACATATATACATATACACAAACGTGCATTTTTTCTAATATAAATTTTACATAATTAAATGTGAAATTCATGGAGAGTAATGTTAAAGATGAGTGACCTTTGGAATTGCTTTTTTTTAGTGAAAAAATTGACATTTGAAAGTATGTGACTATTATCTTTCACTATAGCAACACACTTTGTCTATTACAAAAGTAAACTCAGAAACTACAAGTCCCTGAGACACTTTCTAAAGGAGTTAAATTTGCAACAGATAATCTTTAACTGTGTTTCTCTGAAATGATTGGTTGCACGTGACCAACTGTTTCTCAGTTTCGCTCTGGAGTTTCTTAAAACCCTCGGGTAGATACCATCTGGTCCTGGTGATTAATCTACATTTACTTTGTCAATTATGTGGAGACATCTGAGTATTGACCACTATTTGATCTTGTATATCCAACCTGCTCATTTCCTGAAACAATCTGTGTTTGAGAATCTTTCTAATATCTTCCTAAAGTGTAAGGCAAAGCATTAATTCAGTCTACCAGATATAATATTTTTTCATTGAGTATGTCATTTACCCCACAGTCACCAAAAGATCTGAGTGATGACACTCCTGCTGGATTTTCACATTAGTCAAATACTTTTTTTAATTTTTATTTTTATTTTTACATATACACATGTTAATTAAGTTTCCATTTTCTTTTGCCTTCACAAAATTAAAAAGACTTAAAATATAATAACGATAATGTTTAAGATAAGGATTAGGAACAAAAACCTTTAAAGAACGAATGAATATTAAATACATTCAGAAAAGGAATCAGACAATTGCTACATCTTGCTCCAGGGCCACAGTAGGTGCAGGGGCATCTTGTATATATATTTCACAGTAGCTAGAGAAGGGGATTTTTAATGTTCTTACAGCTAGAAAAATGATAAA
>CAUYPK010053730.1:0-34574 GCA_963574355.1 Loris lydekkerianus | reverse complement strand
CCCGGCCTGAAACTGCCTCTACCTAGATACAGCCAATGTGGTACCATGCCACTGGCCCGACCCTGTCACTCACCTCTTCCCCCGCCTTCTTTCCCTGCCCCTTCTCCACAATAAAAAAAAAAAATAAATAAATAAATAAAACTCCAAAAAAAAAAAAATAAATAAAAAAAAATAAAAATAAATAAATAAAAAAAATAAATAAATAAAAAAATAAAAAGAAAAAAAAAAAAAAATAGAATTGTTGGCAGCCTTCCGATTCCATTGTCTCCCCTGAATAACTCGGTTTAGGTATTTCTTCACTGTATAGTTGTTCTTTCCTAATGATGCATCACACTACTTGTCAAACACCGGAGTTTTCTATGTGTGTGTGTCTATTTCTGGGCTTTCTCTTCCATTGATCAGTTTCTCTCTCTTTCTACCAACACCACACTCTGCTACCCACTTCCAGAGACAAATAGTCACTTGCACCAAATCTTTTCTTTTCTTTCCAAAGATAACTTAGTGTGCACTTTCTAAAACTAGAATTTATTGCAATATGTTAAATGCCACAAAAATTTGCATTGGGATGTTTATTAGAAGTTTTTGATTGATCGTTTGATTATGTTCAAGTGGAGAAAACATTGACTTCTCAGAATGTTAAGCCTTTTGAGCATGTGTGCTGTCTCCCCATTTTTTTTTTTTTTTTTTTTTTTGGCCTTGTATAAGTTTATTAACAAACTTTAGGATTTTTACAAATGTCATAGGTGAATAATAGCATCTCAAGTATAGATAGCTTCAATTTGTTTTTGTTTTTTATTTATTTTTTATTGTTAAATCATAGCTGTGTACCTTTGTGCAATCAAGGGGTACAATGTGCTGGTTTCATATACAATCTGAAATATTCTCATCAAACTGTTCAACGTAGTCTTCATGGCATTTTCTTAGTTATTGTACGTAGACATTTGTATTCTGCATTTAGAGGTTTCGCCTGTACCCATTCTAAGATGCATAGTAGGTGTGGCCCCACCCATTAACCTTTCTCCACCCTGACTTCCCCCCTCTCTTCCCCTCCCTTGGCCCTTTCCCCATATTCTTGTGCTATAGTTGGGTTATAGCCTTCATATGAAAGATCTGTAAAAGACTGAAACTGGACCCACACCTTTCACCATTACCCAAGATAGATTCTCACTGGATAAAAGATTTAAACTTAAGACATGAAACTATAAATATACTTGAAGAAATTGCAGGGAAAACACTTGAAGGAATCGGCCTGGATGAATATTTTATGAGGAGGACTCCCCAGGCAATTGAAGCATATCAAAAATACATTACTGGGACCTGATCAAACTAAAAAGCTTCTGCACAGCCAAGAACACAATAAGTAAAGCAAGCAGACAGCCCTCAGAATAGGAGAAAATATTTGCAGGTTATACGTCCAATAAAGGTTTAATAACCAGAATCCACAGAGAACTCAAACGTATTAGCAAGAAAAGAACACGTGACCCCATCTCAGGGTGGGCAAGGGACTTGAAGAGAAACTTCTGTAAAGAAGACAGATGGACGATCTACAAACACATGACAAAAAGCTCATCATCCTTAATCATCAGAGAAATGCAAATCAAAACTACTTTGAGGTATCACCTAACCCCAGTAAGAGTAGCCCACATAACAAAATCCCAAAACCAGAGATGTTGGCATGGATGTGGAGAAAAGGGCACACTCTCCACTTTCTTAGATCCTCTCCAATGTCCTTTATTACAGTTGCATTATTTATTGTAAAAAAAAAAAGTGCACATGATTTTTAAAATTCATTCCCAAATATAAAGTTTTATTAGTATTTTAAATGATATAATTTGTGGCTCAAATGTTTGTTGCTGATGTTCAGAATAAAATTAATTTTTTTTAAATTTCACATCCTTTGTGACTTCGAGTATCATAAATTATTTACAGTAAACAGTCCCCACATCTGTTTTCCCTTGCCCACTACTGTACATCAATTTCTTATTGGACTGTGTAAATCTTCCAGTGAAAATTGGATAGAATAGGGATCAGGGATGTCCAACCTTTTTTTTTTTCCTCTGCTGCATATTGGAAGAATACTGTTGCCTTGAGCCAGACATTAAATACACAAACTATATTCCTAATGAAAGAGGAATAGAAAAAGTGGGTTAGTGCATACTTTTCCTGATTTCTGACACCACAAGAAAAGCAAAACAAGTCCTGACAAAATCTGCGTGCACCCTCAAGTCCTGACAAAATCTGCGTGCACCCTGTAGGCCACAGTTAGGACTTCCGTGGGCTGGAGCGTATTTTAGTATATATTATTTCATGTTATAGGAAATGTTGGTAACATTTGTTCCTTGAAGTAATTTTTTATTAATGTTTTTAATTTTATTATTGGCGTTCCTCAAAATAGAGTTCCCTTTTATTTATTCAATAAAGAGCAAATGTATTATTTTCCTTGTGCAAGGAACTATTCTTGCTGCCTGAAATATACCAATAAAGAGAACCAAAATTCCCACATCTATGAAACTTACATCCCTAGAAGTCTTTGTTTGCTAACAGATTTTATTTGTTTTTTGTTCCTTAGTTATTATTATATATTAAGGTTTATTAGAATCATTTTCTGTATCAAGGTCATTACATTTCTCTCCTTTAATCTCGTCAAGGAGTTGACATATTAAAATGTAATTTTTTTTTTAAACATTCTTATATATCTAAGAGAAGGCCAATTTACTAAGTGTTAGTTTTTTTTTTAAATGCAAGTTAGCCGTCAACCTGCTAATATAGTAAGGTTAAGAAAATGATACAAGCAAGGATAGACAGATAGTTGGAAGTGAGTTACAGGGAGATTTTCCTGCATCATTTAAGTAAGACCCAAATCTACTGGGACCACGTGAGAGTGATTTTATGATCAGATTTAAATATGTGTGTTTGCCATATACATATATGTACACATATGTATGTACATGTCTGTGTGTTGTATGTGTGTATACATATTATATACCATGTACTACATATATGCAATATACTACATACTATACATACGTATACGCACACACTAGTATATAGTGTATAGTGTGATGTATCTGTGGGTATTTTTCATTTAAAAATCACAAATTCTGGGCGGTACCTGTGGCTCCGTGAGTAAGGCATCAGCCCCATATACCAAGGGTGGTGGGTTCAAACCCAGCCCCGGCCAAACTGCAACAACAACAGAAAAAATCACAAATTCCCAGACCTGCACGATGATATCAAAGATTTCAGAAGTATCCTATACATTAAATGTTTTATAATTGGTCCAATCAAGAGTTACTGAGCTGAGAAAAGTCTAAATGCACAAGGACCTACGCTTCACACTCCCGCTCCTGGGAAAGCATTTGTGTCGTCCCTTCAGCGGCCACTTGTCTCTGCATTTTCCTGCTACTCCCTAATTTGTTCGATTTTTAACCTTCTTTTACATAGAAAGGGAGTTGGTTGACTGTACAGTGGCAGCTTACCAATTGCCCTATTTTCTGATTTGAGTTATTGGAAGTTTTACAGAATTTAATTAGGAAGTTTGCATATTATTCATGGAGTAAGTTAGTCTGTAATCATCATTTCTCATGCTTTTTATCTAATTTTGGTAATTGAAGTTATTAGTAGCTCTATAGAATGAGATGCAGAGTATTTATTATTTGGGTTTTTGGTTTTGTTTTTTTTGAAAGCTGATATCAGAAAATTTGGAATCAATGTCTTCTAAAATCTGGGCTTGGCATTTTCTTTGTACAAAGATGTCAAACTATGACTTCAATTTATACTACTGAATCCTTCCATTTCTCCTTGATCAAATTTGTCCAGATAGGTGTTCTTTTTAAATTTTTTTTTTTTGCAGTGTTTGGCCTGGGCCGGGTTTGAACACACCACCTCTGGTCAATGGGGCCAGTGTTCTACTCCTTTGAGTCACAGGCGCTGCCCCAGGTAGGTGGTCTTATAAGTATTTTTATTTTATACTATTTATCAAATGTATTGTCATAAATTGTTGATAATATTCTTTTATTATTCTTATAATGTGGTCTAAAGTGTAGTTATAATTTCCTTTTTATTTGTCATTCTATTATTTCCATATTTTAGTTTTAGATTATTATAGGGGGAGTAGAAATGTTTTAGTTACAGAATTTGCTTTTGTATGTTTTAAATCAAAGTTGTAAGTGTGCCCTTCACCCAGAATATGTGCATTATTCCTGTTAGGTGTGAATTAACTCAACAAAACTGATCCACTTGATTCCCATTGAATTTTACTCCCAGGTGTGCGCAGCGTTGACTACTTCCAGCTTAGTATTGAGGACAAGTGGTGTTTGTTTTTCCTTTTTCATGATACTTCGCTTACAAGAATGGTCTCCAGTTCCATCCAGGTTGTTAGGGAAAGTACCAGGTCACAATTTTTTTCCTTTGTATTTATAATTCTACCAGTTTGTGAATTCTTCTCTTTTTCTTGAATGGTATTTTTAGAGTTTGACCCCTGTTTTTAGTATTACCTAAATATCAATTTTTGGCTTTTTAAATTCCTTACATGTTTTGTAAATTTCATTGATTTTTTTATTTTATCTTTATAATTTTCCTTGATAATTTAAAAATTTTATACTACTTATTTTGTGCTACCACCCACATTCATTCTATTACATCTACCAAAACTTGAAGTTAATGTTGATTCCTTTCATGACCCCTATATAAGTATAGGGCATCATATACCTCTTCATTATCTCTCAAGTCTATGCACTTCTCTCCCTTATAGAAAAAGAGCTTCATAAATGCAGATTCTTTGCATTGTTATCTATTTCTCATTTTTTCTATTAATTTTCCTTCCAACTTTTAAGAATCTCTTAGCACCTAAACATTTCCTTCATGGGTTTTATCCTGGCTATCATTTTGTCATTTGTTGTGAGTTATTTAATCGATGATCTCTTATTAGACTTAAATATCTTCAGGGACACAGTCTATCATGCTCTTTAATATAATCCCATGTCTGGGTAATCAATGATTATATTTTCAATAGATAAATAAGACAAAGTAAGGGCTAATAAACTTCAAACCTGTATAAAATTATAGGGACTCTGGTAATGACCCCATAAAGTAAATTTTATTTCAGATCAGTCAAAAATTGTTAATTTTCCGAAGTAGTTTTATTAGCCATTTTACAGAAATAGTATAGAGGTGATTCATGAACTAAGTAAGGACTAACAGGAAGTGTTTTATAATTATTCAATCAGAACATACTAGAATTAGTGTCAAGTAAAGGTGAAAAAATAATCTAAAGGAAATAAGATAGGAACAGTCTTGAACATCTCTCTGTTCGTTTTTTTCACAGCACTTGACATGGTGTGTACTTTGTCATCTGATTGATAAAGTAATCATGCTCTGTTTATATATGTTGAGTGAAATGTGTAATCACTTATCCCAGGTTTAATTTATAACGCTGTTTGACTTTCTTTCTGATTCAAATGCTACAATAGTTATGTCAATGGGACATGATAAACTGTTGACATGGTTGATAGGATTTTGCTGTGTGTTTGTTAAAAAGAGAAAGAAACCGTTAGCAGTGCCAACACTGATACAAAGTAGACACAACCTATTTGAAGAATAAGATAAGAAGGTATTTTATTTTAAGAAAGTATTTTATTTGATTTTATAATTGCAATTACTAATGTAAGATTCAGCACAAATCATTCTTACAATGCTTAAAATATGAAGTCAAGAAAAAGAATTAAAAATAAAGTTTGCACTGAAGAGTAAGATCGATGGGTGATATTTAGAAAATATCATGATGATTATTCTGATTTCAGAATAATTTTATGCCACAGTCTTTGGGAAAGGTCTTCAAAACTCTCCACGGCAACATGCTACAAGTGAAATAACCACTATGCTTTAAAAAATGAAGTATTTTAGATAAGTTGCTTTTCTAAGAAAAATAAATACACCATTTTATTAATGTGGGTCAGGCTATTTCCACAGTAGATTTAAAAAAAAAAACAAAACAAAACATTGTTATCTAAGGATTTTTTTCCTTTCTTTTATTTTATCTGTTTTGAAACCATTTGAAATAGCATTTATTGGCTCATCAAAGATCAGAGAGCTCTCTTCATACTAAATATCTGTTTCCTGAACTAGGAAAAATAGCAAAACACTTTATTTATGAAAAGAAGTAAAAGTATATGTTATATAATCAGAGGACTGAATTTATAAGCCAGCTAGTTCACTGAATAATCAATGACACTTTTTTAGTAGAAGAGAATTTGACTTCATTTTGAAATACTATTCCAGATTTATTTTTCCCGTAGAATTCACTCTTTCAACAGGACAAGTTATCAATGCATTTTGGGTTCTAAGTCATGGATGAATCATAGTATCCCTATAATTTTATTTAGTGATGTATCAACTTTCAAGGTTATGCCACAATTAATAATTTTATTAAACTAATTCCACTAGCCAATGCTCTCATTGGAAATAAGTGCTAGATCATGGGGAACCATACACTGGTTTGATAGACCTTTTGACACATTTTCATCACACTGGTTAACATAGCCTTCCCGGCATTTTCTTAGTTATTGTGTAAAGACATTTATATTCTACATTTATTAATACCATGATTGCATTAATGTACACAGCTATGATTTAATTAAAAATAAATAAATTCAAAAAAAAAAAAAGAAAAGAAGTGCTAGAGAGAGGGAGACACATGAACAGTTATGACAACATTTATTTTGAGGAATAGAGAAAGGCCCTCAAAAAAAGTCAATGCTGTGAAGATAGCTTTGGAGTCTCTATTGTGGGATAGCTTCTAAATGATTGGTTCAAGGAGAAAATTAGGGTTATAAACCAAAAGATATTCTAGCTATTATTTTGAATTTCAACCTAAATCTGAGGCTTGAGATTTTCTTTAATTAACATCTAGGGGAAAATTAGAAGTAAACATCAAAATCTATCATTTTTTTGGAGTAGGGCTGAGTACATTGGATACGTTTCCCTTCATTCTTGAGGTGCTTTACTAAGAAGAATACACAGCTATGATTTAATAAAAAAAATAAAAAAAGGAGAAGAGATGCTCTCTAATGTACTTGGTGAAAAATAAGAATTGATGAAAAAGAAAAAAAAAACAAAATATATCATTTTTTCAAATATTTTTAATTTAATTTTTTATTGAATCATAAATGTATATATTTATGGGGTACAATGTGATGATTTGATATACAATGTGGAATGCTTAAATCAAACTGTGTAACTATCACCTCATGTACTTATCTTTTTTGTGGTAAGACATTCATCATTTATTTTTAGTTGTTTTGAAATATACCCTTGCATTCTGCACATTAGGTGAGCTCCCACCAAATGCTCTCCCTCCTCCCTCCACTCCTCCTACTGTCTCCCCTCCCCTCCCATTCCTCTCCCTTCCTTCTTTCCAGACTATATTTGTGTTTTATCATTCGTTGAATGTGTAAGTGATTATATATTGGTTTTTTAATAGTATTGAGTACATTGGATTCCATTCTTGATATACTTTACTAATAAGAATATGTTCCAACTCCATCCAGGTAAACATAAAAGATGTAAATTCTTCATCTTTTTTAATGGCTGAATAGTATTGTATGGTATATGTATTGTTTTAACAGTTAATTAGACCGCTAGAATATAAGTTCAATGAGAAAATAGATGAGGGCTATTGTATTTCCTGCTATATTACCAAAGTTTCACATACTTTTTGGACCAATATTAAATAAATGAATATCTTATGCTGAGTGCCTAATATTTAAAAGAAAAAATTATTGATTAAATAGCTCTAATCAACAAAAACACTTAACTATATGGTAATGGCAAATTTTAGTTCATTTATTTGCAAGTTACACATACATTATGTTATTTTTGTGTATACTTTGTAAATCGGTAAATAACTATTGTATATAAATGATAGTAATATTTAGTTTTCTTACCATTAAAAAAAGGGCAAAAACTCATGCATGTACTTTATTTTAGTTACTTCAAAAATCACGTTCTCTGGTTTGATGGCGATTAAAAAAAAATAAATTCTATTACTATAAACTTAACTTTAGTGGCTTACATTTTGGAAATATTTGTTATGTTTCTGGTTTTGTGCTAAGAATTTTCTAAGAATTTGTAAATCCATCATCTTAATTGAACACCCAACTATAATAATTTGGTAATGCTGTGATTCCCATGTGATAGATAAGAGTACTGAGACCAATGTTTAGTTATATTAGCTTTTAACACCAGCTATTTAGAGACTGAACTGATCTAGGACATACATGCAAAGTGATCAATTCCAAAGTCTGTACTTGACATTATTCTAGTAGACCACCTTCTAAAATAATGATGATGATTACGATAATAACCATGATAACAGCAGTGACATATTTATTGAGCATTTATTGTTGTGAGATATGCAGCAAAAAGCTAATTTTTTTGTACATTTTAATCATACATAAACAAAAGTCTTAAGATAGCATTACTTTTTAATCTCCATTTTACTGATGAGAACGATTTACATATCTGATGAGTTTCAAAACCTAAAAGTTTGATTAGTTTGAGTTAATGCTAATAATACTTTTCTCTCCAAAAAGTAACCAGACACATTACATGAAAAAGAGACCTTCACAGGTGGATACTTTCCAGACAGCCCTTGTGTATATGTTTCTGTAAAATTGAAAAGATTCTTAAAACTACGGGTAACTACCAAATCTTATCCTTAAATCAAGTGCTAAAGAAGTTAAATATATCTTGGTAAATGCATGGGTTGATATGACCATAAAAATACTGTATATACTAAAGTATAAGCCAAGTTTTTTCCGGCACAAAATTTGTGCCGAGTTCGAGTATATACGGTAATACCTTTATTAAAATGGAACACAGAAAATCATTCACCATGTTGGTTAAATATATTCCTAGCTATTTTATTTTCATGGTAACTGTTGTGAATGGTATTGACTCCTTCACTTGACTATCATCTTGACTATTATTGGTATATTAATTTTTTTTGCAGTTTGTGGCCCAAAATAGACTTGAACCCACCACCTCCGGCATATGGGGCCTGCGCCCTACTCCTTTGAGTCACAAGCACTGCCAGTATATTAATTTTTAAGCCTCCTTAATTTTGTGAAGGCAAAGAGTGGAAACCAAATAAACAAATGTATATGGTTAGAGAAAATTAAAAAAAAAAAAAAAAGAGAGAGAGAGAGAGAAAGTTAGCTGCGGATCCATCTTGTGCAGGACTTTTATTTGTTGGGAGTTTAGTTTTTATTTTTTATGACTGCTTCAATCTTGCTGCTTGTTTTTGGTCTGTTCAGGAGTTCCATTTCCACCTGACTGAGTCTTGAGAGGTTGTGTGTTTCTAGGAATTCGTCACTTTCCTCAAGGTTTTCCCAATTTATGTGCATATAGATTTTCATAGTATTCACAGTTGATGTTATGGATTTCTTTGTTATCATTTTTAGTATCTCCTTTTTCGTTTCTGATTGAGCTTATTTGGTTGCTTTCTTTTCAATTCCTGGTTAATGTGGCAAGAGGTCTATTAATTTTATCTTTTGGAAGAACCAACTTTTTGTTTTATTGATTCTTGGTACTACTTTTTTGTTTTGTTTTCCATTTTGTTCAGCTCTGCTCTGACCTTAGTTACTTCTTTTCTTCTTCTGGATTTGGTTTTGGTTTGCATTTCCTTCACATGTGTTGTTAGAGTGTGAATTCATGGCATTTCTGTCTCTTTGATGTCAGCATTTAAGGCTATAAATTTTCCCCTTAGTCACCTTTGGCTGAGACACACAGATTTTGATAACTTGCATCCCCTTTGTTGCTTCATTCAAGGAATCTTTTGAAATACATATTAATTTCATTATTGATGTAATAATCATTAGGCAGAAGGTTGTTTAATTTCCATGACTTTGTGCAGAATTGATTATTTTTCTTGGATTTGATTTCTAGTTTTATTCCTCTGTTGTCTGAGCATATACATGGTATGATTTTTTTTTTTAATTTGTTGAGACATGTTTTGTTCCCTAAGATATGATCAATTTTGGATCATTTTCCATGTGTATACCCAAAAGGAGATGTAATTCTACCAAAAAGATGCCTGAACTCAAATGTTTATTGAACTACAATTCACAGTAGCAAATATGTGGAATCCACCCAAGTGCCCCTTAATTCATGAGTTTATTAACACAATGCAATATATGTATCATGGAATACTACTCATCTATAAAAAGGATAAATTAATACCTTTTATAATTGGAAGGAGCTAGAGACTGTTCTTCTATGTGAAGTATCTAAAGAATAGAGAAACAAACATCCCATGTACCTGCTCTTAATAGAATGAACCAAAGAGCACACATGTGCACACAACAAATTCAGTGTAAATTAAGCCAGGAGGAGTAGGGGGAAAGGTACGGGTGAAAATCTAACTAACAAGCAAAACAAACACTATCTGAGTGATGGGCACACTCATAGCCTTGTCTCAGGCATTACAAAAGGGATCATGTAACCAAAAATATTTGTATCCTGGTAATATAATGAAATCAAAATAAATAGAATGGAAACAGCATCCTATGAAGATGGATATACCATAGTCCAGTCTCTGTCATGACCTCCAAACTCACACACACAAACACACACAGAGGTTGTGATGTACATCTCTACATCATTGACATAAATATGAACCACAAAAATTTAGTTTAGTTTCTACACCTACTAAAAATGATAATTCTGTCAATTTTATTTATATAGAGATGAAAGAGAAAATATATTTATATATTTCAAGTAAATTTTTGGTGGAATAGGAAAAGACATCTATGGTGCATCTTAGAATGGGTACAGGTGATTGCACTAATGTACACAGCTATGATTTAACAATAAAAAATAAATAAATAAATAAAAATTAAAAGACAGAATATAAAACCAATGAATTTTATGTTCGTAGAGATGAAAGACCTTAACAATTTTGTCATTTTAACACCTTTGATTAGTGGTGTTAATCAACTTATACCTTCGATTTGTTACAAGTCAGTCTGTTCTACTTTTGGAATGTTGTAATTATTACAAATATCTTCGCTGCAATGCATTTAAGTCTTGATTCCTGTAACTTCCAGGTTTGGGTATAATTCTTTCCTCTGGAATAATACAGTTTAAGATCATTCCCTCTTCTCTAACTCCTATTCTCAAGCTACGATTAGCCTCCTGAATTTAACACTCCCAATTTTGCAGTCATGAATTTGAGCCCTCACCTTGACTTCTCTCTACTGTCTGGAGATTCTACCACTTTACTCTTTTGAGCCCAATACTTTAATTCTACACTCTGGTCAAACTCTCGGTTGCTCATAACGTTAACAAGTGAATAATACCTCCGGTATGGCACAAGTGACTGGCAAGAAATACCAAAGAGAATGGGTCAGACGACTGATCCCTGTACTGTGCCCTAAAACTGTAATGTCCAGAAGGTATAAAAATGTCTATAATTACTACACTTGCTCTAGTAAGGAATCTCTACCCTCCATATATATATATTTTTTTAATCCAGGATGGCTTGGGGACTTAAGGAGATGGTGAAAGCAACATTATATGAATTCCAAATCTCTGTAACAATAGGGTTTGTGTTTCTGTAACAATAGGTCTGTCTGGAATTTAGAAGAGCTGTAGAGAACTGAGCAGAGCTGCCAAATATTGGAATGGCTGACGAAGACAATAAAACAAGATAAGAATAATGGTGAAGCCGTTATTAACTTACTACAGTGGCAAAACAAAGAAGCTAAGTGGAAGAAAGCACAATTCTGTCATTTGCTTGAAGATGGAGGCATGCAGGTGGAGGATTTAGCCGACACTGGAAAACACACACCTGATACATGAGTAGGCTCAGCCTGACTCAAATGGACAGAAACTTCCAGCTGGACTAACCCAAATATTCACCCCATAGAATGGTAAGTTATGCAGGTGGTTGTGTTTTTAACTCACTCCGTTTTTGTTGGGTTCGCTTTGTTACACATACATAAAAAGTTAACTGACAAGGCATTCACCAAAACCCTTGAAATACAACACAGTATCATATTAGAAACCACCTTATATATTGTTCTCTGGATTCTATTTTCTTGGTTTTATATTCCAAAAGCTATTTTAAAATCAGTGCCACATGCCTATCAGACACATTTTCCTTGGATTTTTATTACTACTTATTGCAGCATCACTTGAAATACCTCCTTCGTTTTGCTGTTTGCATCTCATAAGTAACTTCTACAACTTTTCCCACCCCTCAAACGTTTTGATCTTCATGTCCCAGAGAAGGAAGAAGAAAGAAAAATCGCCAAACATGATACAATATGTATTTCCAAAATCATGGCATATCTATCCAAATTTTCATAAACATATAAATATTTTAGACACTTGCATATCAAAGATGAAAAGATAAGAAAAAAACCAATTCACAATTCTCTGGTAAAATAAAGTTCTCTTTTTTAGAATAAGAAACTGAGAAACAGAAAGAAAAGATGAATGTTCAAACTAGTAAGTGGCAGAATTGTGACTTGAACCTTGGCTTTCTGAACATGAGGCATCAGCATAGTTTCAGAAGTTCCAATTCTGTTGGGAGTACAGCCATCACAAGACATCACTCACAGAAGTGTGAGGAGGAGAAGAGACCAGATAGAAATCAGGTGGAATTCAGTTGAAATGAATTCCTGAAATCACTGCCCTACTGATTACTTACATGTATTACCCTGGTTTCAGAAAAAGCACTCTAGCTGTGAAAAATTGGGGGATTTGTGTAAAATAGACTATATTTTATCTGGGGTTAATCCTTGTTTCAACACTTACATTCAGTGTCATTAGAGCCCAGTAATTTTTCTTTATTTTTTTTTACACGTTATTTTAATTTATAAATAGAAAATGATTTTACTAGCAGTTTCATAAGGTTATTGTGATAACTGAATGTGGAGGTACATTTAGACAGATCATGCTGCAAGAGGGATCTAAATTTTCCTGGCCATCCCTCCTGCTGTTTCTACTTTTTTTCTACCTTCTGGGGCTCCATGTCTCTTGAAGGAAGAGTCCTTCCTTCCTTGGTAGTTTGAAATCCCCCGGACTTCTATCAAATGTTACGGGTTCAGTAAGTATTTGTGGAGGGAAATGAAGATGTAACAAAGGAAAGGTGAATAAAAACATCGAATAAAAGAAAGGAAGGAAAAGAGGAAAGGAGCTAATGAAGAAAGGGAAAGGGAGGGAGGGAGGGAGGAAAAAATGAAATCTGAGTTCAGAAGGATTTTATGAGACATGTCTATCAAAGTTCTTAAAAATCAGAGAAAATAAAAATATTGTACATTGTGGATGATGTAACTGAAGATAACAAGAAAGAAGTTTCAGGCGGTGCTTGTGGCTCAGTGAATAGGGCGCCAGCCCCATATACCCAGAGTGGCGGGTTCAAACCCAGTCCCGGCCAAACTGCAACAAAAAAATAGCCGGGCGTTGTGGCAGGTGCCTGCAGTCCCAGCTACTCAGGAGGCTGAGGCAAGAGAATCACCTAAGCCCAGGAGTTGGAGGTTGTTGTGAGCTGTGATGCTACAGCACTCTACCGAGGGCAACAAAGTGAGACTCTGTCTCTAAATAAAAAAGAAAGAAAGAAAAAAGAAAAAGAATGAAGTTTCTGTGGATGCCATAGTGGATGCCATAATGGGTGTTAAGCTAATCATTTGGGGTTAGTAACGGGGTGAGGAAGAGCAGACACTCTCCTCCTGACTGTGTGCGGAAGCAGGGTATAAAGCAGCACTTACAGAAATGAATTGCAAGGAAAGTATGTAGGTTATAGAAGTTAAAAATCTTCATTTCTCCTCGTTTTCCTACTCACCTACTCACTTTGCATTCTGTCTCCATTCATTCAGCTCTTTTCTCTACCACAACTGCCTTTATCACTCTTTACTGTAATTATTTTATCAACTTTCACACAAGTAAATCTCAGTTGGGAGGTCCTCCTTATATTTTTGTTTATTAATCAGCTATTTATCACTTTCCCTTTCAAATTTATTTGCTATTATTTTATTAATTTCTTAACACAAGGCCCTATGATGACCTACAAGATCTGTCTATGCCAGCAACTTCTTGAGATATGTGCTTAGATACCTGATTTTCATTCTTTTTTGTCTTAAATATAGGCATTTGTAAATGAAGGTTTTTTTTTGTTTGTTTGTTTGGTTTTTTTTCCTGTTTAAGGCTGTAATGTCTTTCCACTGCAGTAATATATACTTATTACCTCTCGGTTCAAAATACTTCATTATTTCAATTATGACTAATTCTCAAAAAAAATTGTAATCCAATTGACCCGTGCGTTATTTATAAATATATTCATTTAATTTCCAAACATGTATCAATGAATTTTCAAATAATCTATGTGGTATTGGTTTTGTAGTTAATTCTTCTTGTGTCAAAGATCCTAGACCTATAATTTCAGTCTTTTGAAAGAGTTTGAGACATGCTTTATAGCCCAATGCGTATCCCTTTTTGTTTTTTGTTTTTTTTTGCCGGGGCTGGGTTTAAACCCACCACCTTCAGTATATGGGGCTGACTCCCTACTCCTTTGAGCCACAGGCACTGCCCTTTTTAAATGTGTGTATCCCTTTTTAAATGTTCTGTGTGCATTTTAAAATAATTATTTTGGCAATTATTGTGACCAATAACATACATTAGTTAGGTCCATTTTTTAAATCCTGTTTTTCATTTCTGTTTACTTTCATTTCTCTTTAATTTTTTTTTTTTTTTTTGTTCATTCAAACTACATCAGTACTAAAGACTGGTTAAGTGTCTCATCCCTTTGTTCTGCAAGGGCCTCTATTTAGAGATGCTCGGGCTACATTAGCAAGTTCAACTCTTTCAACTTTTATGGTGGATTGACCCTCTTATCATCATAAAACTTCTCTTCTTATCCAGTAATACTCTGCATAATAGGAAACATAAGCCTCTTTATTTTGGTTGTGTTCATATAGAATATCATTTTCTATCCCGTTACTCTGAACATTTCCGTCGATTTTCATTTTAGTTCTCCAATGATTACTAAGACACCTCCCCACTGCAAGTTACTGAAGTTTTTCTCCTCCCAGACGTGTGAAACTGCTGACAGCTCTGCTCACATCCTCAGGCTCTCATATAGGATTTTTAAAAGCACACGTACTTCCAGGGAAACACACTTCTGAATAGTAAAGCCACCTCTCCGTGTTTCACTTTAAGATTTTGACACATCGGTCCTCATTGCCTTAGTAGCCATTCCACTTTTACCAAATTGATATATTTTTTTTATCTAGCCCTGCAGGATATTTGGCCTAAAATAAATATTTGGCAGTTATTGGTGGCGAGAAAATGCGCTAGGTCCACTCATGTTAGTGCAAATTCTCCCTGCATACTACTTTCGTTATATCAGCAAGACAGATCATGCTACATTTAAAATCATGCCATTCTTCAAACCAAAATGGGCGTATAATTTTCCATTATATGACAAAACTTACTTCCCTGTGATGGTCTACAAAGTCTTACAAGGTGGACCCGTGCCAATACCTGGCTGGCTGAACTCACTTTGTGTTTCCTCTTCCTCCTCCAGATTTGTGCCCCTCTGTTCTTCCGTGGGAATTTTGGGCCTCCCTTGACATACTTGGTACTTGTTCCCTGCAAGAAAACTTCTTTTTCCAAATATCCTAAAAGTTGTCTGCTTTATATCTGTTTATATTAAGTCAAGAGTCCATAAAGTATTTCTTGGCCATTAATATAAAAAAATTGTGATGCCATCTTTACCAAACATTACCTAACCTCTAACTTAATCTTGCTCTTTAGAACTCATAACAACCTCATCAAAACCACAGAGACAGCAGCTAACTCCAGTGAAAATGGCTTTTATCTAAAGTCCCAAAACAATAGATGATAGCATGGTTGTAAAGAGAAAGGCTTGCTGATGCATTGTTGATGGGGCTGCAAACTAGTACAGCTTCTATGGAAAATAGTACGGAAATTCCTTAGAGAACCAGAAGTGGACCTACCATTTGATCCTGCAATCCCACAATTGCATATCAACCCAAAGGGGAAAAGTCCATTTAATCAAAAAGACGCTTGTACTTGAATGTTTAGTGCAGCACAATTTACTATTGCAAAGATGCAGAATTAACCCAAGTATCCATCAGATCATGAGTGGATTAATCACATGTGGTACATGTACATCATGGAGTACTAATCAACAATAAAAAGGTGATGAACTGATACTTTTTGTAACAACCTGGATAGAACTGGAGACTGTTCTCCTAAGTGAAGTATCACAAGAATAGAAAAACAAACACCATCTGTGCTCACTATTAAATTGGCACTAGTTGATTTAGTGGTGTCCAGCTTTCATGAGGGCACACGAAGCTGGGCATGGTCACTCACACCTGTAACCCTGGCTCTCTAAGAGACCAAGGTGAGAGTATTATTTTGGCTCAGGAGTTGGAGGTCATCCTGAACAAGAGTGAGACTCTGTTTATACTAAAAATGGAAAAATTACCCAGGTTTTATGGTGCACACCTGTAGTCTCAGCTACTTGGGAGGCTGAGGCAGGAGGGTCATAAATCTGGGAGTCTGAAGTTACTGTGAGCTAGGCGTTAGGATGTGTCCATGGCGCTCTACCCGGTGCAACAGTATGAGACTCTGTCTCAAAAACAAGCAAAAAAAAGAAAAAAGAAAAAATCAAACAAAAAACAAACAAAAGAAAAACACTCAAGTGCACATATGGAAATACAATTAAATGGAAATCCAGCAGATGGGGGGGGGGGGTCACTTACAACTTTGACTCAAGCTTTACAAAAGCAATTCCTGTAGCTAAAACATTTGCATATGCATAATATTCTGAAATGTTAAAAAATAAAATGAACTCACAATTTTCTCACATACAGAGTTATACAGAATAAATAGACTTACTTAAGAATCATGAGCCTCCTCTTATATAAGATTTTCAATGAAGTGAAGGATCACCCTGTATAATAAGGAAAAGTCAAGAGCAATTGGGCTCCTGTGTCACATGTATTTTAGTCACTACCAGCAATATCTCCTGCAGTCAGGAGACTCTATGACTATGAATAATGGTACATTAGCTAATGTTTCATATCCTTACTGATCCCTTATATTGCCTTTGAAATATTGGCTTTCCTGGAGAAATAACATTTGAGTTGGTAGCATTATAGTAGATCATCAAACACTACATTTTTTGTCAAATGTTAAGTACAAGAAATATTGTGTTTTTGTGGTATGCATTTTAGTCAATAATAAAAGCCATAAAAATGATTAAACTTTAGGAAAATACAATCCCTGAAGAAACATGAAAAGCAACATATATCTAAGAAAAGAGCAAGCTGAGAAACATGAAGCATTAAAAATGAAGATTCATTTAATATTAAAAAAAACTCATAAAGGAAGGCTAAAATAATCCCTAATTCTGTCTAACCACTGCCTTCCTTGAGTCACAAGTATTCCAAGTTGTGACTAGATTTAGGAAGGAATATCCAGTGTTTAAAGGATTGGCAAGCATCAGACACGAAGAAGTGCATGGTAATTATTAAGTACCCCCAACAGTGGATACCGAAAGAAGGTTTCGTCTGCATTAAAAAAAAAAAAAAAAAAAAAAGCAGGTCCTCCAATAGTGAGAAAATGGTGTTTAATAGGTCATAAGTAGCTGTTAACTTTATGAGCACTTCGTTAACACTCTCGCATTCTGTCTCAAAAGGGCAGAGGCTAAATTTCTTATCTGTGCTTCTATTCAGATGGCTGTGAGATTCACCAGGTTGCCGTAACCAAGAATTGAGGAATCATGGAGACACAGGGTTATTTCTGGTACTTATCCCCTCCACTATTCACCATTCTCAATATTTAAAATCTGGCCAATAAATCTTGTGGTAGATCAGGATACACCTGCAATCATAGCCACTGTCCCCAGCATCATAGCCAGTCACATTATCCATTGTCTTAAAACAGGAGCAGGCAAACACCACATGAGGTGTCAAGCTCTAGCAGAAATCATGACTCATCTGGGCCTTCTAGTAAGTTGGTTGTGCAGGCTTGAATTGGCTATTTTATTAATCTCAATTTTTTAAGTCTCTTTATTGTGAATAAATATATGAGGACCACTTTTGTTGGGATAGGACAAAAGTTGTCCTATAATTAAAGTTCGAAAATGCAGAATACATGCATTTTTTGCACCTCTTTGTGGTCTTTGTTCTTTAAATATAGAGTTTCAAAATTTGTTACCCAGATTCTGAGAGACATAACAGAACATGAAAAGTTATACTTATCAACAGGATTTCATATTTGTCTTTTAATTTATTACAGCAATACTTCTAATAAAAGGGGTCGAAAGATTACCTGGTGGCCCTTCTTAAAGAGGTTACATGCTATATAGTGATTTTAAATTAGTATTTATATAATTGAAGAGTGTTCTGATACAACTTAAAAATATGGTAACTTCATTATTAAGATATATTTTCTTGATAGTTAAAGAACAGTCTCACTGCATTCCAATACTCCATTTAGTGAAAGCACCTTACACTGTGAGCAGCTTTGGCAAACCTAACAATGAGAGGTTAATCCACAAGGAAAGGACCTAAGATATGACAGTCTACAATGAAATGTAGGGCGGGAACTTAAGGGACTTAAGAGTAAAAACATGATAAATAATTTTAAATCATTGAAGTTCCATTGCAAAGAAGAATTAATTTTGTGTTGATACAGATGGGAAAAGCTTTGATCAATGGGTAGATGTTCCAGGGAGCCAGAATTTGATATAATATGAAGAAGAAATAAATATTAGAACTCATTGAAAACAGAAGAGGCAGGAGCATTGGAGCTAAAGATTAATAATAACTTGTTCTATGCAATCACTCTGCTGTAGATTGTACATTGAACCAAGTTGTGTTATTATCGTGTTTAACTCCAAGTTTGTGCTACTTTCTGATGACTATTTCCTGAAATTGAGACTGTAACTAAAATAACTAAATCGTCGTAAGTACAACTGGGAAGTATATAAAGAACATAGAGAAAAGCACTTCACTTTCTCTGAAAACAATAGGAAAATAAAAACAAAACTAAAGAAGATTCTATGGGAGTTATATTTGAAGTTGCAAGACTTGCATTTTATTTTTGTAAAATAAAGAAGCAAAATGTGATTCTCTCTAAGCCACATATTGCTGGTGAAGTTTATAAAATACTTTTGACAATGAGAGTAACAATTTTAGCGTTGGCTCAATTTATATGAGAAGAACGTGAAGATAATTGCATTAGGTCATAAACTGCAAAGAGTTTATGTTTAGGGAAAATATAAGACCAACTTGTTGCAATGCTTTTTGAATTGTAGAAGTTAAATCTGAACATTGAGGACCATGAGTTACCACGTAGAGATTAAGACATAACTACGTAGATAGAGATTCTTGTGAAGGTTCTTGAATAATATGTATGTTTCTCAGCTGTCTCATATAATCTCTCCCCAAACAGCTGTAAGGGATTCTCAACAACATTTACTTAAGGATAGCCAGACTTCAGGAAATACAAGTAGGAACACAAATGCACCAAAATATTAATAACACTTTCAATATTTTTAAGCTTTAAATATCTTAAAATGTTTTAATATTAATTTAAGCATTATTTAGATTATCATTCTATATCATTTATAGTAGTAGTGTCTTGTATGTATAGATTCATTACATTCTACCATTATAATTTAGAACATAAGATTCATCTAGATATCTAAATTTAGTAGTTTATCATTAAATAATCTATATCCAACTTCATTGGTGATTTAATATGCTAAATTTTAGTTTTAAAAACTGCATTTACTTGTCAATTGAACTCTCCCTCTCTGCAGTATGTGTGTACCTATATATACAGATATATATTAACATATATATACACAGACATAGCTGCACCTTATTTGAAAACATGGGCACTAATTGTTTATTAATTATTATTATTAATTTTTATTAATAATTATTAATTTTTATTAACCCATTTCTGATGGAAATATTAACAACTTAAATTCTAGAATAATTGATTCATAGAAATTAGAGAAGAAAAAAGAGAAGGGATTATATACAATAATTTAAATAACAATTAAGTAAATCTTTCCAACGCAAGTCTGTCACAACTCTGATATTTTGCTTTAGGGAGAGATTTAATGACTTTTGAAATTTCTTCTAAATTGTCTTTTGTTTTAATATTTGATGTGTTGAAAGAGAATTTGGGCAGTATTGGTGATCTTGGGATCTGGATATATAAGATGCAATTCTCAGAAGCAATGCTGCCTTTGGAAGAATGAAATAAATTTCTTCTTAACCTCTAAATGACATTTATGAGATCAGAGGGGATTCGGGGTACCAGACTTATGGTATATAAATAAAAATAGGGTTGATATAAAAATGCAGTCATGGTGAAATTTAACCAGGACAAAAATAATTACACAACAGCTTTGATTGTGCTGCTATTTCTACCATTTAACTTTTGGCAATCAAAAGTATTATTTAAAAGTAACATAAAGCAATATAAATTCATTGAGTGTGTAGTAACACAAGTGACTACTGAGTTTTAACTTAATCAGGTAAGACTTCATAACTCTTTATGACTTGCAAATATTTAACGTAACAGGTTTTTTGTTTTTTTTCTTGCTCTCATTAAGTATTTGTTGCATGACCTTATTCTAGGTTTTGCTTCATATTTATTTGTTTTGGATTAAGAAGTCTATAATTTAAGCATATTATTGTGGGTAAGTTTAGCACCAAAAAATTAGAAGTACTTGAAAAATGCAATGGCCATAATTACTACGAAGAAATACAATGTGTTAAAGAAGAAAAGGAGGAAAATACACCAAAAGAAGTGAAAATAAAAATGAAATTAAGTACTAAATATAATGTTTCAATGTCAGTATTTTTATTTCTATTTCACACATTTACATATTTTAATTACTCAAAGTGTACCCCTTTTAGTACCCTATCAATAATACTATGTATCTGTTAAGAACTCAAACATGCATTTTGCTTAATGTGACATCCTTAATATTTGTGTTTCCTAAAAATTCACCTGTTGAAATCTAATTATGGCAACATAATTAAATAAAAGTGTATTGGTACAGAAGAACAATCATTTTCAGTCTGTTTAGAACAATTAAAACAATTTTAGATCCTTATTTATTTCAGAAATGAATATTTAATACTTTTTTTGAAAAATATTCTTAGTTCTATTTGTGATTTACACCTATACAAATAGAGGTGAAACTCATTTGAAATCTACAAATGTGTAATGAGTTTATTGATGTCTCCTGAGTGACCGGTAATGTATTTTCTTGGATTATGCAGTAATATCCAGGGTGAAGCCAACACTAATCAAATCAACAAAAGTAAAATTTCAAACATTTGCCATGTGGCTGATAAGGTACCATGCTAAATGTTTTCCATGAATTAGGTCATTTTACTTATGTTACTCTACATAGGAGATCCATTTATTATTTTGATTTACAGGTGAGAAAATTGAGATACCGAGTGTTTAAGTAATTGGCATGGAAGAGTGAACTAGGGGTGGTAACATCAGTATTCATACCAAGTTATATTTAATTCTAAAGATCATACACTACAAAAAAAGGAAAACAAACCACTGAACTGAAACCAAACAGCTCCTTGATCAAGATAAATAATGTAACAAAAGCACTCTATGTATTTTTTCTATTTTTTTATTAAATCATAGCCGTGTACATTAATGCACCATATGTAAATGCGAGGTGTTGGTATTGAACATCTTGAAAAACACACGAATAGATAAGAAAACCCTGTGCTCTAAAACTATAATATAGAGAAGCAGGGCACTAGTCTCTGGCTAGAGTGGCTCAGCCAGGAATGAAAAGAAAAAATGTAAAGACTAAACGCCCCTCTAAATTTCATAAAACTGAATTTTAGATAACAGAATTTCAAACCCGTAAGACACAGGCATGTATTTTTAATAGATTGATTGCCTTTGGAAGAAAACTTAAATTAGATCTAAGCTTCATACAATGAATTAAGCATTTAGATACATTAAAAATAAATGAAGTAGAGCTCTCAACACAGTATAAACATACATTATATATTACATATATGCTTTCTCCTGTATAGTATCTGCACATATATACATATACATATGCACATATCCGAGAAGAATAGAAGTGCATTTTTATTATCACTGTACTTAAGGCAAGACGGTTCTATTTAACAATATTAACTAAAAGAATCCTAAAACAAAATAGATATTTCTTACAGGATAAATATATCTTCAGGAAATACATAAACTAAAATAAGAATCAAAAGTAAAATGTCAAAACACCAAAATATTTGAAAAAAAACAAGATTGTGGTCCTTACTATAAAAATATTTCATCATAGAAAACAAACATCTTGGTAGATTAATAGACAAAGAACAAAGAATTATAGTTAAATAGAGCTCATTAATACAAATAATCTCATGAAAGAAAAAGTCTACCTCCATATGTGAATTAATTTTAAAATAACAGCTTTTAAAATACAATCAATCAATAAATTGTTAGATATGAAAATACACAAGTCTCATGTATGTAGTAAATTGGGCAATTTTGATTCTATGTAAGATTATACTAATTGGAGTTTATATAGATAAAACCTTAAAATGTTTCATAGTTGTTTTTTTTTTAATTCTGCTAGTAAGGCTTTATTATGGATTCATTATAAAAGATGAGATTCAAAAATACATCTTCAGAGATTATGTCATTGAGTTCTAATGCCCAATGTTCAGAGAAGATTATAGTGAAAATAATCATTAAAACCAAATAACTATTTGGTTATTCATAATGAATTTGATACTTTTGAATAAAAACAAAGTTAACAAGATCTATATTTAGTATGATCACAAGTGTACACCGTGTAATACATATAGATTTATATTCATTTTTTCACATATATGTTTGAAATAAAGCAGGCGAAAAATACTGCAAAAATATTCATAGTGCTATTGTGGAATTATGTGATTTTTACTTCTTTTCTGTTCTTCCCAAAATATAAATGTGATCCTTCTAGCAGAAAAAGATAATTGTTACAGGTTGAATTCTGTCCAGGACCTCAGAATATAACCCTCAGAAAATAAAATCTTTGTAGATTTAATGCAGTTTAGGTGAGTTCCTTGAAGTGGGTCCCAATGCACGACTTTTATCCTTAATAAAGGGGGTAAAGTTAGTGGTAGATACAAACACAGAGAGAAGCAAGACAATGGGAAAACACAGAAGGCATGTGAGAAGGTAGGTTTGGAGCACTGCCTCTACAAGGCAGGGGGCATTAGATATTGGGCAAACCACCCCACCTGGGAAGGAGAAAGGATAGATTCCCCTACAGGTTTCAGAGAGAGCAAGGCTCTGCCAACACTTTGGGACCATCTAGTCTCCCACTTCTAGAGGTGATGAATTTCTGTGGTTTTAAGCCATCTGATTTGTTACTGCAGTCCTAGGAAACCATAGCGATGAATACATCAGGGAATAATGACCAAACGTTGAGCTAGAATTACACGGAGTCTTTATATCAAAAACACGCAAATGGTCATTTCTTCAGAGCCAAAGTGTGTTTAGGAGTTTGAAATCAAGAAAAGAACATTTGATTATTTGACTTTTATTTTCTTTTAGGATATTTGCTGTAGTTTTGTTTTTTTCTTTCTTTTTTTTAAAAATTAATTTATTATTAAATCATAGCTGTGTACATTAATGCAATCATGGGGCACCATTCACTGGTTTTATAGACCATTTGACATATTTTCATCACACTGGTTAACATAGCGTTCCTGGCATTTTCTTAGTTATTGTGTTAAGATATTTATATTCTACATTTATTAAGTTTCACATGTACCCTTGTAAGATGCACTGTAGGTGTGGTCCTACCAACTACCCTCCCTCTGCCCTTCCTCCCCTCTCCCCTCCCCTCCCTCTCTCTCCTCCTTGTTTATTTATACATCTTCTTAATGGTACAAAATATTAGATTATAATGTCCATTGTGTAGATATTGTATCTGCTGCAGTTTTTGTTATTTATTTTGAATATCAAGCTCAACCATCATAGCTTAACTTTGGCATAGAAACTGCTTTCAGGGAATATCCATTGCTATAAATGTACAGTATATTACTTACTGTGTAAAAGTCAAAAGCAGTGATTATTTGTTTTAGCTGCCTCTCTTGTAACCTCTCTCTCTTTATTAACTAGTATTTTTTTTTTTTTCTTGGAAACAGACTCTCTATCACTCAGGCTAGAGTGCTTTATAGCTCAAAGCAACCTTAAGCTCCAGAGACTCAAGTGATTTTCCTGCCTCAGTCTCCCCAGCAGGTGGGATTATAAGTGTGTGCTACACACCTGGCTAACTTTTCTGTTGTGAAGACAGAGTCTCACTCTTGCTTACACTGGCCTCAAATCCTGGCCTCAAGGAATCCTTCTACCTCAGTTTCCCAGAGTCCTGGATTACAGGTGTGAGCCACCACGTCTGGCCAGTAACTAGCATTTAATAGCAGTTGGAATGGTGGAGACTGTGGTTTGTTTTTTTAATGCCTTCTTCTCAAAGCACTGACTAGAATATTTTTATGTAAGCAGTAATTTCTTATTTCTTATCCAAATATAAAGTATTTATGAAATTCACTTCTATTATGTCCCATCTCTATGGATTTATCCCTTTAAGAAACCCAATCTAAATCTAAATTGGGACAGACTTCAAGTTCGCTTTACTACTGATGAAAGTTCTTGAGCAAATATTCTTTGTTCACATCATCATTATCCACTTCTAGCTATATACTTTCAAATAACAAGATAGTTTGTACAGAAAGACTTTAGAGAATGTCATATTTTATTTCCCTAATGTTTGAATTAATTGGGCCACAGAAATATATAGGCAATAAATAAATGAAAGAAACATCTCAGAAATGTGATGAATCTATGAAATTTCTAAAAAATAGCACAACTTTTGTTTGTCTCCTTGCATTTTCCTTTATGGAAAATATGATACATATTGCATAATTCCACCCAAATAGGGATATTACCAATCACTGTGTTTTCTTCTCTTTCATTCTCTATAAGATGGTCTTCAGACATGAAGTTCAATTAAAAAATTTCTAGATTTGAATTTAAGACACCTGAGTTGAGTTATAGCTGTATAACGTGGACCAGCAAATTGCCTCAGAATCTATTTGTATTCCTAGATACAAAAACATTACGGTGTCTATGACCTCCTCTTCAGATGTTTATAGAAAATAAAAGAACTTTAAAAATGTAAGTTTGCTACCTGCCTCCTTGGTGCAGTATCCAGCCTGTCAGTCTCATAAAAATATTAGCTTACTAATACATATTATGTTTAGAAACAATCTTCCAGTTACTACAAATTTCTTAAGAGATAAAATTAATAATAACTCTCACTATTTAACTAAATATAAGACCTACTCTGGGTTATTCCAGGAGTATATAAAAAGCAACATTATCTGGAGCATTTATTTGGCTTTGCATTGGGTATCAGCTGTGTGCAAAAGCCACTTACCTTTACCAAGGGATGAGTGCTTTTAAATGAGAGTGAAGTCAATGAGTCAAAAGGGAATTAGGAAGAAAATCATATCATGATGAAATTTAAAACATTAAGTAACTGATGAGAGGATGATATGTACATCAAACAATTAACTTCTAGGTTGGTCGTGTATAAAAACACTATTATGAGAAAAATATCCACGTGATCACAGGAAACAAATGAGACCCTCCCCCAGTGTCACTGCGTTGTATGCCTTATATCACTTGTTTAGTAGTGTATTTAACATTGTGTGCTCTAGTTTTAAATATAATAATCTGTCTGCATATGTGGAAAGCTTAATATAGAAGGATGGAGTTAAACTTGAAGCTTAATAGAGAAGGACGGACTTAACCTTGACACCCTGAATCACAGGTAGCCTGACTGCACCCCCACAACCCCACCCTGGCTTTGATGTCCCCTCATAATTCTTCATTTCTCATTTTTTTCTCAACTATCCACGTGAAGTTGGTCTTCACTGTTTGGATGCTATTATTCTTTTCTTCACCAATTATTAATTTCTGTCACACATTAGCTGCTCTATATACCTGCACAAAATACAACCTTTTCAATATATATTATTGTAAGTTCCATGACAAACGCCATGGTGGATTTCTTTATTATTTTAAATCCAATGTGTAGGACAGTATTTGAAACATAGTAGTTACCAAATAAATATATGTGGAATAAAAAAATGAATGGCCCTACAATTTTGGATATTGTAGGCACTATTCAATCCTGTGCACACACATTCATTCATTAAATATTTATTGCACACATACTAGGCACATGTAATAGGTCAGAAAACATGCATATAAAAAACACTGACTTCTTGAGTTTACATTGTATAAGGGGACAGAGACTAGAATAATAGTCAATAAACAATTTAATAATATGTTAGAAAGTGATAAGTGATTTTTAGAAAAAATAAAGTAGACTAGTAAATGGCAATCAGGAATTTGGGGGCAAGTTCAAAGGCAAGTTGTAGTATGAAGAAAGAGCAGTGCTATGTTTATGCCTTTTTTTGCTACTCACTATCTTACTGACCTCATTTTCCAAGGCACATTTGACAATGTTGATAATTAGGAGAGATTTTCTCAAGGAAGCTTATATGCTATAATAACTGTAATATTCTATGACTCTGTCTGAGCTAAACAACGCTTATGAACAGGATGAATCAGTGATGATAATGTTCATTACAATCTAAGAATACAAATGGGAACATTGGATTTAAACAAAATCCTGGCTTTGATAATTTGTGAGAAAACCACATTTGTTATTGTTTAAATAAAAAAAAAAAAAAAAAAAAAAATTCAGTCCTAATTTTGCTCATTACCCAGAATCTCAGCACATGAAAACTTAAGTTGTAAGTATGGCATGTCACACAATTTGTGCAGGTGTTAAGAATAATAACAATGGTAAACACAAACAAAATTGCAGTAGAAAGCAAAGGACGTTTTATCATTTATATAACATAGTACTATATTGTATTTATGATGTTACATTATGCCAAGCTTGCTTGGATTTCAGGAATACAGAATTGTGATGGAAAAAAATGTTAGGTATTCATATTCTTGGCTTTGTGTTCTGGATGCACTGCCTGTCTCTAATTTTCCAGATGGTTCTTCAAACTAAAGCTTAACTACTTAAGAATTTCAAATATGACAAACAGCTCTTTGAAGTTGACTTTTGTGTGTGCTTCAGAGAAACACAAGAGGGAACATAAATAAAAACAACTCACAAAAACAAGGTTTAAGATGTGACATTTCTAAGCAGAAGGCTTCTTCTGTCCTCAGGGAGATAAACAAAACTATTGAAAACCCCATTAGGTATATTTATAGCCCAGGTTTAATGTCTGGGGTGTAAACTAAGATGCCAGCCCGCCAGCCACCAACTTTGGGACGGAAGAAAACAGCTTCTCAGAGGAAGGTTTTCATGCCTTTCTCATCAATATTCCAAAGACAGGGCACCTTAATCTTTTGTACAGTACTGGGGGAAGACTTCTTTCAGATTACTTTCCGTGAAAAATTTTATTTCCTTATAAAATGTTGTCTGGGGGAAATTCGCTAATATATTTCTGTTATACTCTACTTATTCTTAGGGATGGTGGAAGGGGCCAGACAGGGGGTCAATCCTGTTCATGGAAAAGAAACATGTGAATTCATAGCCGATTCCAAAGGCAATATACCAAGGCACGGTCTTGGCGAGAACAATTATAGTGGAGGACATAAGGTTAAGGAAAATAAGAAAGAACAGAAAGTTGAACATTGCGTGTTCTCCCTTACCTACAGAAGCCAAAAAAGTTAATCTCATAAAATAAAAAGTAGAACAGGATACTAGAGCCTGGGAAGGGGAGAGGAAAGGGGAAGACAAGCAGAGAATTGTTAAAATATGCAAAATTACAGCTAAATAAGAGGAGTCAGTTCTAGGGTTCCATATTATTGTAGTGTTACTATAGTGAACAATAATATTTTACAAAGTTTAATACCTAGGAAAAAGAATACTGAATGTTCTTAATACAGATAAATGATAATTACTCAAGGTGATGGACATAATAATTACTCAGATTAGATCACCATATATGTGTTTATATATGTATTGATATGTATATATATATATGACGTGTACATATATATATATGTATTGAAACACCACTATGTACCTCATGACTATATACAGTTATTATTTACCAAAATAATTAAAATATTATATTACGTTATATTATATTATTATATTATATCATATTAAAATGTAACTTAGGGTGGCACCTGTGGCTCAGTGAGTAGAGCACCGGCTCCATATACCAAGGGTGTCGAGTTCGAATCCTGCCCCGGCCAAACTGCAACAAAAAAATAGCCGGGCATTGTGGCGGGTGCCTGTAGTTCCAGCTACTCAGGAGGCTGAGGCAAGAGAATCGCCTAAGCCCAAGAGCTGAAGGTAGCTGTGAGCTGTGACACCACAGCACTCTACTGAGGGTGACAAAGTAAGACTCTGTCTCTAAAAAAAAATAAATAAATAAAATAAAATATAACTAAAAAATTAAAAAGAAAGAATAACTATAGCTACTGGGACATGTATAAAAGTCAAAGAAAATTGGATGAGATGTTTTACCTGATTGATGTAAAGTCCTTTTGTAGGGTATCAGGAAAAGAATTTTCCATATTACCCCAAGAGATTAAATCGTTGCCTGGTATGTACTGAACATCTGTGTCCTCCCCAGGTTCATGTTGAAGCCACAATACTTAGCATGGCTTTATTTAGAGCAAGGAAGAAATTAAGATTAAACGAAGTCATAAGCGGGGGATCCTGATTCAGTAGGATAAGTGTCCTTATAAGAAAAACACCAGAGAACTTGTTTTTTTCCTCTTACTTTCTCTCTCTTTACTCTCCTATACAAAGGAGGGGTCATGGGATCACACAGGAGATACTGGTAACCTACAGGCCAAGAGAAGAGGCCCCTGAATGAATCACTTTTCTTGCACTTTGAAATGGGACTTTCAGCCTTCAGATCTAGGACAAAATAAATTTCTGTTGTTTAAAGGCATCCAAGCCATGGTGTTTTTAATGCCATACAAAGCAGCCTTATATAATACATAAAATATAGGAAGAACAATTTGATTTTTATAAGCAAAACTTTCTAACAGGGTTCTAAGGTGAAAATGACTAACTGGAGGAAAACCGTGCGTCCATTATCATTTAGATTTTTTTGTTTGTTTGTTTTAAAGAAAAGTCAAATTGTAAATCATTTTCCTGAATAAGTTTACAGCTTAAATGGAATTCTGGCTTCACTGCCTGAGGGAAGGGGGCACACTTACAACTTTGACACAGTCTGGAAAATACGATGTATGTAAACAAAACGTGTACCCCCCTTATATTCTGATATTTTAAAAAATAAATTAATTAAAACAAGATAAATAGATTAAGTAAATTGCAGAAATTTGAATGGAATTATCTGATTCTGTGGACTGACTTGGAAATACTGATCAGGGAATGTGCTTACAAAAGGAATGTTATTCACTGAACTTGTGTATTTTTAACCTATAAGAAGAAAGGGGTCTAGTAATGAGAGTTAAGAAAACATAGTGAGTTCCAATGTATATAGAAGAGACAGTACTGAAAAGTGTTAGGAAGTAACTCTGGAATCTGAAAAGAAACTATTTGGTGGTAGAGCCGAGAAAGTTTAAATCCATGAGTTCACTAATTAACAATTGTCCATATGAGGAAAGGACCAAGGAAGGGGAAGGGCGGGGGGAGGTTTTGGTGGAGGGAGGGTGATGGGTTGGGCCACATCTATGGTGCATATTTTTATCTATAATAAAAAAATAAATAAATAAATAAAAATAAAATTTAAAAAAAATAAATAAAATAATATTCTAAATGAAAAAAAAAATCATGGCTGGAAAAAAATTACCTTTAGTTTTACTTTGCTATCTCATACAAACCAGAATTTTTTTCTTCTATTTCTTTTCATGTTTATTAGGTAATGGGTTCCACGTATCCATTCAAAGCTAGTCCGTAAGAAAAGGATCAAGTTCCATGTATATAGGGGATTGCCAGATATTGATCCCCAATTTTTATTTTTTTCCAATAATTGCAGACACGGAAGAGGTTGATTCAAAAATATTTGGTCACTTTTAAAGATTGACTATGAGTAATTGTCTTGGAGGTGGTCAAATATTGCTACATTTTAAAATATTCAAATTTATAAGAAATTTCACAATGCTTTTTCTTCCATTCAAATTTCTTTTTATTGTCAACTTATTCCATGGAATCATTAACTTTATGCTGAATTAGTATTTGTCTTAGAAACATTCTAAATATAGTAGGAAATAGCCTAGAGAATTTTACTACCCTGTGGCTTAAACTAACAGTCCAAGTAAGAATCTTAAGAAGTAAGCACAATTTACATTCTAACAAATTTACACATGTATTTCACCTTTGTGTAAGCAGACACCTTTAAGTCTTGACTTTCTGTGCCCAATTTGTTAGTACTTAAAACTCATTGAAGTTGCCATATGAAAACTTAAAGGTAAGATATTTGACCTTGCACAACAAGACAGCAAAGTTGGGCTCACATGAGCGTTTGGTAAAAGCTTTTACATTCTGTCTTTCCATTGTCAAAGGTAGAAATCAGAAAGGTGGTGTCGACAGATTACACACATCAAGACTTCAGCAAATGAACATCAGATCTCCCGTAGTATTACAAGTACTTCATCCTCTAAGAGAACGAAAATATTTTTGTTACTACATTTGTCTCATTGAATTTCTGAAAGTTTTGGTTTTCTCTCTTGGATATTCTCATGACATAATTCATTGCAATGACTTTAAACATCCTTTTGCTCTTCTGGTTTGCAGTTTTATGTTTATCTAATGCAGCTCTGATTTACTGCCATTAAAGTCTTTCAAAGCATAAGTTTGTATGTTAGTTTTAAACCATTCAGTATCACCCACAGGATAAAGACCACACCCTTTAGACCAACGTGTAAACGCATGCATGTGTGAATGTGCTTATGTGTGCATTTGTGGGTGTGTTTGTGTGTGCAATCACACTCATGTGCACCTGCTGTCCCTTTGCAGACTTCTATCATGGCCAAAGTACTTGCAGTTCTCAGAAAGTGCTACATTTTTTTTGTGCAATTTTTTTTCTCTTTTTTTCTTTTGGTGTGGGGCCGCAT
This sequence comes from Loris lydekkerianus, assembly GCA_963574355.1. Lineage (NCBI taxonomy): Eukaryota > Metazoa > Chordata > Mammalia > Primates > Lorisidae > Loris > Loris lydekkerianus. The sequence continues at coordinate 3,332 of CAUYPK010053730.1, read as the reverse complement.
AACTTTTACTTTTGAAGTGTCTGCTTTCTTTCACAACCGGGAGTCTAGAAGACCAGCTAGAATATTTTGCTTACTTTTCAAAATGTATTTTGAAGGTCTACATTTTTATTTGAGGAGTATTAAACACCTTCCTTCCACAAGATAAATTTATTCAGAGCATCCCTTGTGATCATGCTGAAGTCTAGATTTCTAGAACTTTTTTGCCCTTATTTATTTTCAAGTTAGCTATCTCTTCAAAACGAATGACTCTCAATAGTTGAGGAGTGTGTAAAAATATATATGATAGTTGGAGTAGGCACCAAGCCCAGAGATTCAATCTTCTTTACCGATGGGTGTGTGATCCTAGAGTAGTGATTTTCACCCAGTGTGCCGTGGCACCCTGATGTGCCCTGGGAGGATCATATGTGTGTCCTGAAATGTTTAAAGATTCATTAATTAAATGATTTCACAAGAAGTTCAAAGCACAGTTTTTTTACACTTTTTTTTTTGATCAACAGACATGTGTGTGCTGTGGAAGTTTAACGGTAGGTTCAAGTGTGCTATGAGACAAAAAAAGGTTGAAAAACACTACCCTAGAGAGATGAACTTGAGCTAAGGACTATTTTTTTTTTCTTCATAACCAGTACTCAGCAGAGTGCCTAGTAAACATAATATGTAAAATAAATACTTAGTGCACAAATGCATAGGTGGTTTTTCATAAGACAGTTAAAATGGGCATATAAAAAATTCTATGATCTTCTTTCCTTTGCTAAAACGTGAAGTTGTGAGAAGGAAATTAATCTTTGTGTTAATTTGGATGAACGTGGGGGAGCGTATATAACTATGGTACCTAGGCAGGTACCATGTAACTGCATTTGAATACCTGTGCATGTTTATACAACGTATATTTGTAGATCCAGCAGAGTCTGACTGAACTCAAAAAGAATAGGGTTAGGCCTGTTATATTTTAGTCTTTGTATTTGTCATCTTTAATCACATGTCTAAGAGGGTGTTCAACAAATATCTGTTGATTAAATAAGTGCATTTTTGATAGAGATGGGAAATAATTGATGTTTTAAAAGCTGCCTCCCTTTTTCTTAAGTGATGGCGTGTGAAGTAGGTTCGCTCTGCCCTGGTAACCAACTTGTCTGAGGCCCATGGAACAGAACTCCTGCACACTCAAGTTCACGGCAGAAGCCTAGGGTTCATCACTGGCTGGTCTTCCAATGCTCCGGGAAGCTGTGTGGAGTGGATGGAGGTAAGCTAAAGGTACCCCACTTGCATTGCAGCTAAGAGACCCTGGAAAGCAGCCCACTTCGTGTTTTGTTCTAAGACAGAATCTCACTTCGTCACCCTTGGTAGAGTGCTGTGGTGACATAATTCACGGCAACCTCAAACTCCTGGGCTGAAGCTATCCTCTGGCCCCGGTTTTTCATTTTTTAAGTAGAGATGAGGTTTCACTCTTGTTCAGGTTAGTCTCAGACTCCTGAAATCAAGCGATCCACTTACCTCAGTCTTCCAGAGTGCTAGCATTACAGCCATGAGCCACTGTGCCCAGCCTCCACTTTGTGCTTTCTATCTTGGAGTCCAATCAATCCTTTGGCTAAAGTGTTAAGGGCATCCACCTTCCAAGGGAGACTAGAACAGAGCCCCAGGCCGTGCTGGCTGCTCCCTCCTTCATTTCAAGTTGTTGCATTCCCAGCGTATTCTACAGTTATTCTTGATAATTACAGCAAGGAAGGGGAGAGAACAGCTTTTGGTCCAAGATACCCATAAAGTATTTTTGCATCTAGAAATTCAGCATCTGGAGATTTACCCAATTTCACATCATGCTTCTTTCTCATAGGTTGGTAAAATCTTGCAATATCGGGATGAAAATAAAAACACACATTTAGGGTTAGAAGATGAAGACATTCTCTTCTTTCCTATTTAAAATAGACAAATGGTATATGGCACACCTCTTGGGGTGGGACAAAATTATTAAAGAGGAACTTTAACAAATGCGATCAGTGTAACCTAATTCTTTGTACCATCAATGAATCCCAAACAATAAAAAAAAAAGGAGGGTGGCGCCTGTGGTTCAAAGGGGTGGGGTGCCAGCCCCATATGCCGGAGGTGGAGGTGGTGGGTTCAAACCCCGCCCTGGCCAAAAACTGCAAAAAAAAAAAAAAAAAAGAAAGAAAAAAGAAAATAGGCCAACTTTATTCTAAGTTAGAGGCAAAGGGAAAAGTAAAACAGTGCCCAGGATATGTCAATTGTTTGTATACATTTAATTTTTTTTTTTTTGTCTCTGACTGAATATTTATATTAAAATTTATATTAAAAAATAATTGTACTTTATATATTTTACCTTTTCAATAGGTAATTGTTTCTTCATACTAAATTATAAAGAGATGTTTCAGAAATTTTGATCACTATTCCTTTTCCAAATATTCATTCCCCAACAGATATTTTAGCAATTATAAACTGGCTTCACCAACATCATCAACATTAGTATGTGAGAGAGTGCTTGTCCTCCATATAGCTGAGGCTAGGGCACAATTAATTGCCACTTTGTGCAAAATTGCCAGGTATTACAAAAATCCTCTCTGCTTTCATGAAATAGTGAGCTTTCCACCCAGAACTCTGTAGAGACACTTTGAAAGGCAAAATTTGGTCCTATTTATTGAAATATGTAATATGAAGTATGTGATTTCTCTCTCTCATCTTCATATGAATGTTACTCAATAATTAGTACACAAGGCATGTGAAATTTTATGTCTTTTCTATTCATACACCTTAATTCTAAGAGGTATAAAATAACTTAGGAAATTAGCTTGGCTGGTTATAATTGGAATCCTATAATATATCTTAATAAATGACAGTGTTAATTCTTAAAAGAGCTTAAAAACTTATTAGGCATAATTAGGCATATTAACGGTAAGAGTTTTACATCTCTTTTAATCAATACAAACTTGTAAGCAAGGTAATGCTGTCTTCTGAACAATATGCACTCTCTAGGTGGCCCATGGGCCTAATCAATGGTATTATATATGACCGGGTCAGCTTGATTTGTTACTGCCTTAATTAAGATTCATTTTTTCATTCAAACATCTGATTGAGCTCCTACTATGGACCAAGTTCCATTCTATGTTCAGGAGACAGCGCCAAAGAAAAACAGCGAAGTCTCTGCCCTGGAACTCACATTCCCTTCTTTGTTTTTTTTTTTTTTTTTTTTTATTATTATTATAAATCATAGCTGTGTACATTAATTTGATCATGGGGCACCATACACTTGGTTCATAGATCGTTTGACACATTTTCATCACACTGGTTAACATAGCCTTCCTGGCATTTTCTCAGTTATTTTGCTA
>CAUYPK010053729.1:0-10752 GCA_963574355.1 Loris lydekkerianus | reverse complement strand
TTTTTTTTTTCCATAATATTTTTTTAGGCAAAACAATTTTCCTTTACAATTAAAAATTTTTTTTTAAATCTTATTTTTTTTGTGCCTTTTTTTTTTTTTTTTTTTTTTTTTTTTTTTGCAGTTTTTGACCAGGGCTAGATTTTAAACCACCACCTCTGGTATATGGGGTTACACCCTACTCCTTGAGCCACAGGTGTCGCCCTAGATTGTTTGCTTTTTAATGTATTTATGGCCATATTACTTAAGCTAGGAATGTAGTACAATGTGGAATGTAAGTGATTACAGCAATCATTCTTGAAATGTTACCATTCTTAAAAAGAAAACAGTATGTGGCCCTTAAATATAACATCAAACGTAGACTTTCAGTAGAAGTCCTTTGTAAGTTTGAGATAGTTTAACTATATTTCTAGTTTGCTAAAAGTTTTTATAATGAATGAATAGCATATTTACTTAAATGCAAATAAATTGGGACATGTCCTCTTTACTGAAAGAGTTTTTCTAAGATTGATGTGATTACTTCCTTAGATTTTTTTTTTTTCTTCCTTACATATTTTATGGAACTCACCAAGTAACCATCTGGGTCTGAAATTTTCTTTGCCAGGTGTATTTTGATGATGAATTCAAGTAATTGAGTAGTTAAATAGCTATTCAGATTTTTCTACTTTTATCGGCCTCAGTTTTGATAAATTGATTCAAAGTATCATCTATGTTATCAACTTCATTGGCAAGAAGTTGTTCATCATATTTTCTGACTGTATTTAATTCAATTTAATTCTTATTGATTTGTAGTTATACACACTGTTCCTGGTATTTAATTTCCCATCGAGTTTACTGGCTCTTCTGCAATTTTCAATCCACTATTAAGTCAAATAGTGAATTTTCCATTTTAATTATCATCGCTCTCAATTCTAGAATTTATTTTCTAATTGTTTCATTGTCTTTTCTTAAAGTCCCTAAAATTCATTCATTTAGTTCACAAAATTCCCTAATTATTTAAAAACATTCTTTTAATTCTTTGCATGTAATAACTGTCTGTGTCTATGGTTTGCTAGAGTCGATATCTGTACCATGATAGGGTTGTTCAATTTCTATGGGCTATTTTTTTTTAATACCTTGTTTATAAATCCAATTGTTCTCTTAGCCTGTTTGGAAACATTTGTTTTCGTACCGGACATTTTTCATAATATATTGCAGAGATTAGGAATTTGTTATTTTCTTTTCAAAAATATGTATATTTGTTCTAGTAAATAGTTCAATTAAAGACTCATTATTCTCAACGTTTGCAGGCTTGGTTTTATGCTTTATTTTACAACATATCCAAGATGTTTCATGAACCCCTTAACTTTTAAACTTGGTCTTTTGTTTCTAAGATTTGTTAAGCTAAGTCTGAAGTAGGACTTCACAAAGATTCCTTAATTGTAACGCCAGACATTTACAATGATTTGGTTGGTTCCTGGGGATGTTAATTTGTGTTTTCCCTGAGGATGGATTGGAGCTCATTCTTTCCCACACTGCTCAGGCTCTAGTTCTGTTCTCCAGCCTGTAGTAAGCACTCTCCTGTAAGTCATGGATCCCTCACCTTTCCCCAGTGTGCTGTCCAGTCCTAACATAGCAAAACTCAGCGTTGAACTATGGAGATCTTCTCTACACAGATTCTTCTCCAGAGTTCAGTTTCCTACATTCCAATTTATTTAACTGACCTGAATTGAGATCTCTGGTACCTGCTCTTCATAATGGTGCCACATTCTGATTGGACATTACCCGTATCTAGAGTTATAACCATCTGGAGCTCATTTTCTGAATTTTCATTTTAATTATTTATTTATGGACAGAGTCTCAATTTGTCCCCCTGGGTAGAGGCCGTGGTATCACCATAGCTCACAGCAGCAATCTCAGTCTCTTGGACTCAAGGCAATCCTTTTGCTTCAGCCTCCCAAGTACCTAAGACTACAGGAGCTCACTGTGATGCCTAGTTTTTCTGTTTTTACTAAAGAAGGGGTCAGTGATCTTGCTCTTGCTCTGGCTGGTCTCAAACTTGTATGCTCAAGAAATCCACCTGCCTCAGTCTCCCAGAGTGCTAGGATTATAGGTACAAGTCATTGGCCTGTTTTCTGAATTTTCATTCTCTCAAAATTGAATAATTTCTTTATTTGTTTTAAAATACCTGAAAACAGTTGATCTACATTTTGTTTTGTCATTTTTAAGACTTTTGAAGGCACAAGGACTATATCAGTGTCACTCTATCACATATGGAGGCAGAAGTATCAAGTTTTTGACAATAATGTCACATCATTTATTTCCAGCCCAGTACAATACTTATCCCCCAAATTTAAAATAAATGAAATTCAAGTTTATTTGACCTTTCGGAATAGGCCTTAAAAATAAAGTTGGTATTTTTCTCGTTGGTATATTCCTCTTGGTCATCTGGAAAGAAAAAGGATGGGAAATAACTTTTCAGAGATTAATTTTCTCATCTGTAGAATGAAGCTCAAAAATTTAACATTTAAGTTAGTTTCTGAAACACATATTATGCATATGTATACATTAAAATATAATACAATAATGTACCTGACACACATTAGAGATTATTAGAGATTAAATTAAATTAATTTATTTAGCAACAAGGTACCAGGCCTGGGGATTTCTAGAGATTTATTTATTCTCCAGAATGTTATTTCTAAGAATTACATTATAATATTTATAGCTTACTAAATATTATGAATAGTGGTATATATTTTGAAAACAATTTTGTGGTATAAGTATCATTTTTCTCATTTTATAAATGATGAAATACATATTCAAAGTTTACATAATTTTCCCTAAATTTCCTAGCAAATAAGTAATCACACAGTGCATAAATCAAGTCTTTTTAATTAATATTGCACATTCTACCTTTTCATACAGATATAAAATTCAATAGGAGCTGGGTAGAGCTAGTGGAATTCAGATTCATTTATTTAAAGTTGAATAAAAAATGGAATATAAATCTTCTAAATGGTGAATATGTAAAAAAGACAAAAACTTATTAACTAACTAGTGACTGTTATTATAAAATCCTCATTTAAATTTAAGCAAACTGCTTAAAATTTTATAAGACAATTAGGTACATTTGAACATTAAATATATACTGAAGTTAAGAAATTATTGCAAAATTTTAGATGTTATAATGATATTGACGTTTAACATTAAAGAGTTTTTAAACTATAGAAATGCATACTAAATATTTAGAAATTCAATTATATAAATTTTGAGAATATGCTTTCGTATTCGTGTCAGAGGTAGGGAGTATGCGAACAATGTAAATGAAACAAACCTGAGTTGACAGTTGTTGAAGTTGGGCTATCCATCCCTGGCTGTTTATTGCAGTAACTTTCTTTTTGCATGTTTGATATTTTCAATGATAAAAAGTTATAAAGACAGATAGCAGTTTATATTCCCCTGTATAGCTACTTTTCCTAAAATCCTAGAGATAAGGTGTTATCATAAATAAATACAACTGTCTAAGTAAAATAAGCTATAGGTAAGAATGGATAGGACAGGGAGTAACATAAATGTAATCAAACTCAAGCACAGTCACATCAAGATTATTCATATAACTGAGAGAAAACAAGGAAAAAAATAGAACAAAACAATAACAATTTAAAGAAGCTGAATAAAGAGAAAAGAAAATTAAAATAGGTATAAATTAGCATGCTTGTTTGGAATAGAACACAGAAGGATATTATTTTCCTAAACTCCTGCTGAGACCATTTGGTTGCATCTCAAAATCGTGAAATTCAGACTGATGAGATCATTTACTCATTGAGGCAGGTTGCAGGTGGCAGGGGAGGCAGGGTTGATCAGACAATGACTGGCTCACATTCGGACAGTATGGGGGTAAAAATAAAACTTGCTGTTGGAACAACCTTTTCTCTTATTTTATGGCAATTTATATTACAATACATTTCTCCCTCTCATTTAATCTCCTGTGTACCATCCTTCCATGTATCTTTGGCATTAATGTTTTCTAGAGATCTCCCCATTGAATATTTTATCTTTTGATTATTTCTTGTTTTGATGCATTTTATCAAGTATTGATTTTGATTATCTTTGAAGAGTCTTATTTTCTTGAAGTTTTTTTTAGTACATGGGATGACTGGGTATTATTTATTTGTCTTTGTTAAGTTATACATCACTTTTCTATTTACTATTTTTGTATTTTATGTTACATAACTTTACTCTTTAGAATATCAAATGTACGTGTAAGTCTTTTCTTTCCACAAAACATTGCCAAGTATCACTGGGCTTGACTTGTTCAAGGGATTAAATAATAATGTGGAAAATTTTCCACATTGTGCCAAAGAGTAAATTTTTACCAATCAGTACACAAAAAATGATTTGTATTAAATAAATCTGATAGTTGTGGTATGTTCATTAATACTACTGGCTGTATTACACATCAAAACATTTGTTGATACCATTGATTCTGACTTTTCTATAGGTTTTGTTAACAAAAGCAAAATATACGTGAGTCTTTTTAATAAAAGACTAGGGTTTCAGACATTTTTTTATAGTAATTTACTTGTATTTAAAGTTTTATTATGCACGTAGAAGCCCTTAGTATTCTTAAGGTATCTAGATTTAAACTATTAAAGTACCAGATTCATCTCAAACTCTTCATATTTATTCATTTTTTTTTTACTTTAGAGAAATATTTTAGACACCCTAAACCCTAACTATTGAATAAGAAAGACATATTGAATAAACATTCCTCAATAACTAAGCAAAACTATATCAAAATTGATTTTGAAATAAAACACTTTGGAAATTCAAGTGCATTCAATAGAACCTATTTATCCCTTTAATTGACTTAAAATTTATGTCAGATAAAGCATACAACAAGTAGCCCAATGGAAATCTATTAGAATTAGGAGAGAATATGTCCCAAATTGGACTCAATATTGTTTTTCCTTGTTTTCATACTCTTAATTTTTTAGTTTATAAGATAAAATTTGAGTAAGACCTTTAGATATAGCTTATGATTAAGAGATCAGTCATTGAACAAAATAAGCGTCTGTATTTTTCATACATTTGTAGGTGACTTTGTATTATTTTTTAAAACTCTATAGAGTTCAGTGTTCCCAACTATATATATATAAACATATATGTATATCTACACATATATCATTTGTATATAAATAATAATGCATAACAGATAAAAAGTTTTTACGGAACGTACATGAAAATACCTGAATAGTGTCTTATACAATATGAACATGGAATATTTACCAGAAATTATTATCATATACACATATACCAATATTAGTTAAAATTACATGTGTGGCTATATTCATATTATGGCTATATTTTATAGGCAGTATATCCATAAGCTACTGCTAAAATGACTTTGTGGCACCGTATGAAGCATTCACAGAAACACACACACACACACACACACACACACAACCCATGGCAGTTCTACTAGGAATAAATTCAAAGAATTATATAATGATGAGTTTTTAAAAGCTATTCCAGTCTATTTTGGTATTCTCACTTGTGAAGGTCTCCTTTACAGAGTGGAACACTCTTGGAGAAGTGACAACACAGGAAAATGTATCCTTTAGACTGTACTTAAAATACAATTCTCTGAGATGTGAAAAAACATGAAAAGAGAAAAAAAAATCACAAAAACCTCAGAACACTAGAAATTTTCACTACCTCCAGGTGACAAAAATAACATGTTTGTATTAATCAAGAGGAGAAATACCCATTGATTCTGGGGATCAAATACTGATATCTCTCTTCAAATTCTTAGAATAATAACCCTTAAGACGAGGAAAACCTTAAAAAATTCTGATATTACAAAAATGCAATAGCAAATGTAAAGCTTTCAATAAGTATAACAGAATGTTTTCTAATTTTCCTTTACCTTTCTTATGTCAATATGAGCTGTGTCACTAGCTCCTTGGGTATTCTTATTTGTCATTATGTGGGGTAGAATGAGGCAGGCAATCATCTTTCCAATTTTGCTAAAAAACAAATTGAAAGTAAAATTGAAAGAAAGAAAGAAAGAAAGAAAGAAAGAAAGAAAGAAAGAAAGAAAGAAAGAAAGAAAGAAAGAAGGAAAGAAAGATAGATTAATTCTGGGTTGAGTCTAAGACCAGAGAACTTGACTTCAGGTACACAGCAGTAAATGTTTTTGTTGACTGAAACAAAGAAATTGCTATAAAATAAATCAGTATTTATAAAGAATTCCACCAGTGTATCCTATGCTTTGGGTAATTCCTGCCTCGGTAGATAAAGCAACAAAATTTGGTTTACAAGAAAAAAGAATGGAGGGCACCTGCGGCTCAAAGGGGTAGGGCGCAGGCCCCATATGCCGGAGGTGGCGGGTTCAAACCCAGCCCCAGCTAAAAACCGCAAAAAAAAAAAAAAAAAAGAATACTTAAAAGTTTTAATCAGTCATTATAATTTATTTCTAAGGCTACAGTTTGGAGGTTGCATTAGTAAATAAGAAGTAATGTGAGTAAGTAGTAGTCAAAAAGTAGTTATTTATAATTTGGGATAACTATTTGATAGGGATATATATGAAACAAAAATTAATGGAGCCAAAAAACTCCTCACAGAGAAATTTATTTATTTGACATGAGGGAAAAGAACTAGAGGCAAGATATCCAACATAACAAGGTATCTATTTTCTTTTTTTCTATTTAGAAAACTTTATTGAACACCACACTTTTCGAAAAAAAACTTAGTATTATCTGAAGGCACCCTTTCATTTCAGATGGTCTACACTAATTTTTTTGTATTAAAAATATGATTAAATATTAAATTAGTAAAATGCAGCATATAAAAACTTCATGCTGAGCAAAAACAAGTCCAAAAAAGTTACTATACAGCCATACAGTAATTTCTACAGGACATGTTTCCTATGTAAATTATACTTGAATGCAATTTTTAGAACCATTTAAAATATATTTTGCAATTTGTTAACTGTAGGCATCCACGTTTTTCTTCCATCATGTAATCTGTTTCTATGATTATGTTGGCAATATCTTCTAAAATCCACTGAATTCAGCAAAAAAACACTGGTTATTTCTCGAGGTTTGAGAAATCTGGTCCACTTTTAGTGTAGTTTCCTGAGATTTCTGTTCCACTGAAGTCAAAACCAGGATTTTCTTTCTGGAATCTCTCTATTGTAAGCTTTCTCTGCGTTTGGTCTTGTACCCAAGGATCAGCTGCATATTCAGATTTTAGGAGAGAAGTCCAACAATTTGCTGCATCTCTCTTTGTTTTTGTATGAACCATATGAACCATTTTTCTGTCCTCTAAAGTCCATGTTTCCTCATCAGCTATTGTAGACTCAAGAAGTTTGCCCTGCTCTAAAGACCACACTGGATATCCTGGGCACGAGTGCCTGGCGGCACCTGAACTTCAATGAACACCTCCTCCAACGTCTGGTACCACTGGACCCACGGGGTACCGCATGGAACCACCCCACTGCACTCTTCAAAAGGGCCTGACATAGTATAGCCGCTAGATTAAAGGTAGTTCTTTCATTCAGGAAACGTTTGCTATGTGTCCACCTGACAGGAAAGTCTAATCCAATGGTGATAATCGTCAAGGGTATTTTAAATATCTTAAACATTGGGAAAAAAACTGAATCATAAGCTGAAGGATCGGTGCTATAAGTATGAATTTGTGAGTTCATGAGTGTAATTAGTTTCTGTTGGCAAGTTCCCTTCTTACAATAAGAGATATGGAGCATCCTGTGACTACAGCATTAAGAGAAAGTGTACAAACAGCCTTTGAGGAAGGTTATTTTAAAGGTAGAGGAGAGGTATCCTCTAATTACCTATTTCAGTTATTTCACAAGCACATCTGACCAGAAACATTGACACCCTATAGTTTTACAGATAAATTACAGTGATTTCTCTTTAAAATGGAAAACTGTCACACATTCTACACCTATATAACTAACTTTAAAGGACAAATTAATATTGTCCTTTACACTTCAAAGTTTTATTAAGGCTTGTTAAAAGGAAATATGCAATTAAGATATAATCATCTTGCTTTTTGCAGTATCCTGTTGAGAATCAGATGATAAATACTCATACATAGTCATTTGTCTATCAGTACAAAATATCATCTATTACAAACATTAACAATTCATTCATTAGTCATAACAGCAGTGTTCTCATTTGAAATTATCAATTACTAATGATTTCAAAATTCAGAAACTCTTGGCTTCATCTAATTATTAAGAAAATGATGCTTCCTGATGAGACACAATGAATAAGTACAAACATAGAATATCACCCATAGGAATAATGGTTCTAAAATAACTTACTATTTAAGTAGTAATAATATGATAAAGAAAGGGTTAAATATCATCATATAGGTTTTCCTAAGTAATTTACATAGACAAATTTACTGATAAATACTCTGAAGAAGTTTTAATTTAGGTACTCTACTCAAATTATAAATATTGCAAAGTACAATAAATTTGGTTAAGATGGTCATTCTTTTTTATTATTTATTATTAAATCATAGCTCTGTACATTAATGCAATCGTGGGGCACCATACATTGGTCTTACATACCATTTGACACATTTTCATCACAGTGGTTAACATAGCCTTCCTGGCATTTTCTTAGTTCTTGTGTTAAGACATTGATATTCTACATTTAGTAAGTTTCACATGTACCCTTGTAAGATGCACTGCAAGTGTGATCCCACCAATGATCTTCCCTCTGCCCATCCTCTCTCCTCTGTCCTTCCCTCTCCCTCTTCCCCATATTCTTAGGTCATAATTGGGTTATAGCTTTCATATGAAAGCTATAAATTAGTTTCCTAGTAGGGCTGAGGATACTTTTTCTTCCATTCTTGAGATACTTTACTAAGAAGAATATGTTCCAGCTCCATCCATGTAAACATGAAATAGGTAAAGTCTCCATCTTTCTTTAGAGGCTGCATAATATTCCATGATATACATATACCACAATTTATTAATCCATTTGTGGATCGATGATCACTTGGGCTTTTTCCATGAATTAACAATTATGCATTGGGCTGCAATAAACATTTTGGTACAAATATCTTTGTTATAATGTGATTTTTGGTCTTCTGGGTATATACCTAGTAGAGGAATTGTAGGCTCAAATGGCAGGTCTATTTTTAGATCTCTAAGTGTTCTCCAAACATCTTTACAAAAGGAATGTATTAATTTGCATTCCCACCAGCAGCGTAAAAGTGTTCCCTTTTCTCCACATCCATGCCAACACCTCTGGTCTTGGGATTTTGTGATAAGGGCTAATCTTACTGAAGTTAGATGATATCTCAAAGTAGTTTTGACTTGCATTTCTCTGATGATTAAGGATGATGAGCATTTTTTCATGTCTGTAGGCCATGTGCCTGTCTTCTTCAGAGAAGTTTCTCTTCAAGTCCCTTGCCCACTCTGAGATGGGATCACTTGTTCTTTTCTTGACAATACGTTTGAGTTCTCTGTGGATTCTGGTAATTAAACCTTTGTTGGAGATATAACCTGCAAATATCTTCTCCCATTCTGAGGGATGTCTGCTTGCTTTACTTACTGTGTTCTTGGCTGTGCAGAAGCTTTTTAGTTTGATTAGGTCCCAGTAGTGTATTTTTGATGCTGCTTCAATTGCCTGGGGGGTCCTCCTCATAAAATATTCTCTCAGGGCAATTTCTTCAAGAGTTTTCCCTGTACTTTATTCTAGTATTTTTATAGTTTCATGTCTTAAGTTTAACTCTTTAATCCAGTGCAAGTCTATCTTAGTTAATGGTGAAAGGTGTGGGTCCAGTTTCAGTCTTCTACAGGTTGCCAACCAGTTCACCCAACACCATTTGTTAAATGGCTTCATATCAGAATTATACCAAACCTTTAAAGAGGAACTAGTACCTATATTACTCAACCTTTTCCAAAATATAGAAGAAGAAGGAATACTACCCAACACATTCTATGAAGCAAACATCACCCTGATCCTCAAACCAGGAAAAAACTCAACAAGAAAAGCAAATTATAGACCAATATCACTAATGAATATTGATGCAAAAATATTCAACAAGATCCTAACAAACAGAATTCAGCAACACATCAAACAAATTATACATCATGACCAGGTGGGTTTTATCCTAGGGTCTTAAGGCTGGTTCAATATATGTAAATCTACAAATATAATTCAGCACATAAACAAATTAAAAATAAAGACCATGTGATTCAACTGATCAAAAGTTTTTGATAACATCCAGCATCCCTTCATGATCACAACACTTAAGAAAATTGGTATAAAAGGGACATTTCTTAAACTGATAGAGGCCATCTACAGCAAACCCACAGCCAATATCGTACTGAATAGAGTTAAATTGAAATCATTTCCACTTAGATCAGGAACCAGGCAAGGTTGCCCATTGTCTCCATTGCTCGTCAACATTGTAATGGAAGTTTTAGCCATTGCAGTTAGGGAAGAAAAGGTGATCAAGGGTATCCACATAGGGTCAGAAGAGATCAAACTTTCACTCTTCGCAGATGATATGATCGTATGTCTGAAAAACACTTGGGATTCTACAACAAAACTTTTAGAAGTGATCAAGGAATATAGCAGTGTCTCAGGCTACAAAATCAACACCCATAAATCTGTAGCTTTTATATACACCAACAACAACCAAGCCGAACAAACAGTCAAGGACTCTATTCCTTTCACAGTAGTGCCAAAGAAGATGAAATATTTGGGAGTATACCTAACAAAGAAC
>CAUYPK010053728.1:0-17934 GCA_963574355.1 Loris lydekkerianus | reverse complement strand
TGTTGAATTACATTTATAGATTTACATATATTGAACCAGCATTGAGACCCTGGGATAAATCTGACTTGATCATGATGTATAATTTTTTTGATGTGTTGTTGGATTCTGTTAGAATCTATTGAATATTTTAGCATTAATATTCATTTGTGTTATTGGTCTATAATTTTCTTTTCTTGTTGGGTCTTTCCCTGGTTTGGGGATCAAGGTGATGTTTGCTTCGTAGAATGTGTTGGGGAATAGTCCTTCTTTTTCTATATTTTGGAAGAGGTTTAGTAATATAGGTACTAGTTCTTCTTTAAAGGTTTGGTAGAATTCTGACGTAAAGCCATCTGGTCCTGGGCTTTTCTTTTTAGGGAGATTTTATATAGTTGATGCTATTTCAGAACTTGATATAGGCCTGTTCAACATTTCCACTTTGTTCTTGCTACGTGTTGGTAGGTGGCGTACTTATAGGTATTGGTCGATTTCTTTCAGATTTTCATATTTGTGAGAGTAGAGTTTCTTGTAGTATTTGCTAAGGATTTTTTGAATTTCTGTGGGATCTGTTGTTATTTCATCATTACCATTTCTGATTGATGAAATTAGAGATTTGACTCTGTTTTTCCTGGTTAGGTTGGCCAAAGGTTTATTTTATTGATCTTTTCAAAAACCCAAGTTTTTGGTTTATTGATCTGTTGTATAATTCTTTTGTTTTCAATTTCATTTAGTTCTGCTCTGATTTTGGTTATTTCTTTTCTTCTGCTGGGTTTGGGGTTAGAGTGTTCTTCCTTCTCCAGTTGCTTGAGATATCTCATTAATTTATTAACTTTCTCTCTTTCTGTTTTCTTGAGGAAGGCTTGCAGTGCTATAAATTTCCCTCTTAGTGCCTTTGCAGTATCCCAGAGGTTCTGGTAATTCGTGTCTTGATTGTTGTTTTGTTCCAAAAATTTGGTGATTTCCTTCTTAATCTTGTCTATAACCCATGTATTCTTTAGCATAAGGTTGTTTAGCTTTGATGTTTTTGTATGGGTATGCAGGTTCCTGTTATTATTGAGTTCAACCTTTATTCCATGTTGGTCTAAGAAGATGCAAGGAATAATTTCTATTTTTAAAAATTTGCTGAGGTTAGATTTGTGGCCTAGGATGTGGTCAATTTTGGAGTATGTTTCGTGGGCTGATGAGAAGAATGTGTATTCAGATTTGTTGAAATGAAATGTTCTGTAGATGTCTCTTATGTCCAGATGTTGAATGGTTCAGTTTAAATGTAAAATTTTTTTGCTTAGCTTCTTTTTGGAGGATCTGTCCAGCTCTGCTAAAGGGGTGTTAATGTCTCCAACTACTATGGAACTGGAGGAAATGGAGTTGCTCATGTCTGTTAGAGTTTCTTTTATAAATTGAGGTGCGAGTGGTTGGGTGCATAAATATTAATAATTGAGATCTCATCATATTGAGTCTTACCTTTAACCAATATGAAGTGTCCATCCTTATCCTTAATTATTTTGGTTAGTTTAAAGCCTATTGCATCTGCGAACAGGATTGTAACACCTGCTTTTTCCTGCTTTCCATTTGCCTGAATTTAGATGACCATCCCTTCACCTTGAGTCTATATTTGTCTTTTAATGTAAGATGCGATTCTTGTATGCAGCATATATCTGGCTTGAGTTTTTGTATCCAGTCAGCCAACCTATGCCTCTTTAGAGGACAGTTTAAACCATTCACATTAATTGAGGATATTGATAAGCCTTTTGAGAGTGTGGTGTACATTTTTAATCCTTTTGTGACTGTGGAAGTTGGAGTTTGATCAAAATTGTCTGGGTTGGTTTACTTTTGTGGTGGAGGATTACGCTGGTCTTTATGGAAGATAGGTCTGAGAATATCCTGGAGAGCTGGTTTAATTATGGTAACTTTCTTCAACATGTGAATGTCATTGAAGTATTTAGTTTCTCCGTAATAAATGAAGCTCAGTTTAGCTGGGTACATGTTCCTGGGTTGAAAGTTATTTTGTTTTAGGAGATTAAAAGTCGATGAACTTCCTCTTCTAGTTTGAAAGGTTTCAGCAGAGAGATCTGCAGTTATTCTAATATTCTTGCTCTTGTAGGTATTGGTTTTTTTTCGTCTGGCAGCTTTCAGAATTTTTTTCTTCATATTAACTTTATTGAAATTGATTAGGAGTTGTGTGGCAGATGTCTTATTCAGGTGGAGTTGTGCTGGAGTTCTGAAACTGTCTGCTATCTCAATTTCAGAATCTCTTGGCATGTCTGGAAAGTTCTCCTTCATAATCTCATGGAGAAGAGACTCTGTGCCTTGTGAAGCTACTTTGTTGCTTTCGGAGATCTCTATAAGACGAATATTGGTTTTCTTCGAATTATCCCATAGCTCTCTGAGAGAGTGATCTGTTTTTGCCCTCCATTTCTCTTCCTCTGTGAAAGTTTGGGAGCGTTCGAAAACTTTGTCTTCAGTGTCAGAAATTCTTTCTTCTGCTCACTTCATTCTGTTACTGAGGGATTCTACTGTGTTTCTCAGATCTTTGAGTTATGCAACTTCTTGTCTCAATGTGTCAAAATGTTTGGTCATTTGGTCTTTGAATTTGTTGAATTCTTGAGTTATATTTTGGGTTACTGCTCGGAGTTCTAATTTGATCTTATTTGCTATCCAGTTTCGGAATTTGATTTCTGACATCTCAGCTGTTTGTTTGTGCATGGGATCTTGTGCTGTTCCTGCCCCATTGATCCTTGGGGGAGTTTATCTACTCTTATTATTCACATTGCCAGAGTTTTTCTGTTGATTTTACTTCATGATTGTTTTTCACCATTGCTTCTGGCAGTTCTCAGAGTTCGGGAGGTGTCTCTCCAAGAATAGACCTCAGCGGGTTCACTCAATTGTTGCTGGATCTTTGTAGGGAGTGACCCTGTGTAGTTCCTCTGGGAATGCTCCAGCTAGGGAGTTCTGGTGGTGGAAGCAGCTCTGGAGTGTGACATACCCAGATTCAGCAACAGGGCAGGAGGTGGTGCGCACGGTTCTTGGAGTGTCTGGCACCCAGTGACTTTGGCACAGAAAGCCCAAGGCTCCAGCGGTCTCTGGTCAGGAAAAGGGCTCTGCGCAGAGGCTGGGAGGGCTCTAGAGGGCGCCCGGCTGCCAGAGTCCCTGGCCAGATGAGTGGGCTAGTGTAGAGGCTGGGAGGACACAGGAGGGAGGATGCAGGGTTGCACAGCTTCTGCTGTTTTTAGTTAGTGCATGCGGAGGCCAGGTGGCCGCAGGTTGCGGGTCGTGGGTCGTGGCACAGCTCTTATGGAGGTCTGGGCAGCGCCAAGCGCAGGAGTTTGAGGTTGCTATGAGCTCTGACGTCATGGCACTCTACCCAGGGCAACAACCTGAGGCACCAGTGTGCCAAAACCGGTTCACTCTGCCCCTAAGGATTAAGGCTGTCAGGCAGCTCAGTCCCCACCTTTAGGCTTCTCAGTCAGGTTACTAGGTCCCACTGATCCTTGCTCTGGGACCCTGAGGGTGGAGCTTGCCAGGGCAGTTATCTCACAATGGCTTCCTGTGCCCAGCTCAGTGGCTTAGTCTGCGGCCCCAGACAATGCCCAAAGTTCTCCACACTCCTGCTCAAGCTCTCCCCAAGGCAGTTCAACTGAGTACCAAGTCCAAAAACACCAAAACAGTTCACACTAAGGCCTTTCCGGTTTGCAGTCTCACTGTTGCTTGTACTTACGGTTGCCGGTGGGATTAGGTTGATCGAACACATGCAACCACTGGCCTGTTTTCCACTGTTTTTGTCCTCCTCTTGGGATCCAGAAGTCCCTTGCTGACTCCCTGTATCCTCAAAGGGATGATTATAGGCAGATCCCACCAGCCAGAGATGCCTGGAGTCTTATCTCCCCAGACTCACGTGCCCTGTTGCAGGGAAGCTGTTACTCAGCCGCCATCTTTAATCTATTCTCTAGATATATATATATATATATATATATATATATTTGACTATGATTTTCTTTCACCTTCCTGTACATACTGATTATTCTTAGCTAAAGACTTATTCTGTTTGGTGTAGTAAGTCTTTTTTTATGTGTGTGTGCGTGTGCTTGTGCGTTTGTATGCATGTGTGCGTGTATGCATGTGGGTGCTCTTGCACTTCTCTTTCATGGTCTTCTTTTTTTGTATCTGAGTCTGTTAATATGTGGATGCTAAATTTGTTAAATTCACTCTGGTTATGTGCAGGGAGGGTACTGTTCATGGAGTGTTTCACTAGGTAGTTGTTTGGCTGTGGGAGTTCTTTACTCTTCCTGAGTGTGTCCAAACACTACACTACTCTACTCTGGTTTCCCTCACTGATCCCACTGGGGCTAGAAATCATTGCCTGATTCTGACAGTTAAGGGATGACAGAGAAGATCACATTGTCCAATTGCTCTTCCTGTGGTTTTTCTGACCAGTTCCCTCCTTAATAATAATTGTGAAGGTTAAGCTTTTACCCTATTCATAAGCTTACATACTATAGTTTCACAGATGCTGGCAGAAGACATAAGTAATACTCCTTTGTCAGAGACAAAGCATTTCATTACTCCTGGTTCATTAAGCATCATAAGCTTCATTGTCATGTTAGTTCCCTTTGCTTCTACGGGCATATCTAAGTCCCATGGGGGTGACACTGAGCTGGCTCAGGTAGATGCTGCATCATATACAGTGAGTTGCTATTAAAGCTGAAGGACTCCATGCTTAGAAAACCACAACCTTTTATAATGGCTGCAAGCAAACATGCCCAACATTTGCCACTGAGGCTAATATTTTTATTATACTAGACAGCAACAATCATGTCCTCTGCTTGTGGAAGAAGACACTGTCTTCTATGGCTGTTCTTTATTCAAACATCATTGAAAGGATAGTCTAGAACAAAAGCTTTCAGTGCCTCTGTTTACATTCAGGCAGAAATGGGGGAGACCCATGGATAATTTTTCCCCAACACTCCATGATCCTGGAATCTACCACCTCTGAGCTTTAGGTAGCCAAAGAGTCTTGCCTGCTTTTTTATAACAAGTACTTTTGTTCTTGAGTTTTAACTATGATCTTCTCTTTCAAATGAAGCTCCCTTGTCTTTAGTCTTTCAGAGATTCCTGAAATTCCTGGTTTTCAGAGACCATTCTGTCTTATTTTCCAGCACTTTTGAAGTGGGGAACAGTGACCCTGGAGGCCAGAGGAGGTGATAATAAGAATTATTGTGGGGCTTCCAGGGGAGGGTGATCTCAGAAATCTAGTCATGCTGATTGTTGCTTCAAAGCCTCTTTTTTAATCCATCTACATCACAGATATCCAACCTATGGCTTGCAGGCTACATGCTCATTTAGTGAGGATTAAAAAAAAAATTTTAGAGCATTTATTTTTGAATTTGTCACAGGATTCAGCACTTATAATTTGAATATTTTATGAAAACAAAATTGTTCTAATATTAGAGTTTTTTTGTTGTTGTTGTTTGGGTTTCATTGAGGATACAAAGAATTAGGTTACACTGATTCCATTTGTTAGAGAAAGTCCCTATTATAGTTGTGTCCTGCCCCCAAGAGGGGGACCCTCATCCCCCTTCCTCCTCCCCTTTCCCCACTTGCTCATTCCTTTGCTACACCTTGTATTAGCTCATCTACTGCCTTCATATTATAGAATTGAGTATATTAGGTTCTTGCTTCTCCATTCTTGTGATGCTTTACTAAGAAGAATGTGTTCCACCTCCATACATGTTAATAAAAAAGATATAAAGTCTCCATCTTTTTTAATGGCTGAATAATATTCCATAGTATACATATACCACAGCTTATTAATTTATTCCTGGGTTGGTGCACATTTAGGCTGTTTTTTTATTTTAGCAATTGTAAATTGAGCTGTGATAAACAGTCTAGTGTAAATGTCCTTATGATAAAGGTTATTTTTTCTTCTGGGTAGATGCCTAGTAATGGGATTGCAGGATCAAATGGGAGGTCTAATTTGAGTTTCAGGATTGATTCTTCAAAGTTCCTTCCAAAAAGGTTGTCTTCATTTGCAGACTCACCAGCAGTGTAAAAGTGTTCCCTTCTCTCCACATCCACGCCAGCATCTGCAACTTTAAGACTGTGATGTGGGCCATTCTCATTGGGGTTAGGTAATATCTCTTGGTAGTTTTGATTTGCATTTCTCTGATGATTAGGGATGATGAGCATTTTTTCGTATGTCTGTCTTCTTTAGAGAAGGTTCTGTTCATGTCTGTTGCCCAAAGATATTTGGGATTGTTGCCTTTTTTTGTTGATTAAATTTAGTTCTGTATAGATCCTAGTTATCAGGCTTTTGTCTCATTCATAATATGCAAATATTTTTTCCCATTGTGTAGGCTGTCTATTTGCTTTGGTTGTTGTCTCCTTAGCTGTACAGAAGCTTTTCAGTTTAATTAAGTCCCTTTTATTTATTTTTGTTGTTGTTGTACAGAAGTCTTTTTCATAAAATTTTCCCTAGGCCAGTATCTTCAAGTGTTTTCCCCACACTTTCTTCAAGGATTTTTTCTTCTTTCATGCCATAGATTTAAATCTTTTATGCATCTTGAATCAATTTTATAGGTGGTGAGAGGTGGGGGTCCAGTTTCAGTTTTTTACATGTGGTTATATACTACTTCCAACACTATTTATTGAATAGGGATTCTTTCCCCCAGAGTATGGTCTTGTTTAGTTTATCAAAGATCAGGTGGCTGTAAGATGTTAGTTTTATCTCATGGTTTTCTATACAGTTTCAGATGTTTATGTCTCTATTTTTGTGCCAATACCATGCTGTTTTGATCACTATGGACTTACAATATAGCTGAAAGTCTTATAGGGTGATACCCCCGTGTTGTTTTTATTACTAAGAATTGCCTTGGCTATCTTGGGTTACTTCTGGTTCCATACGAAACAAAGAATTATTTTTTCCAAGTCTTGAAAGTATGATGATGGCATTTTAATGGGGATTGCATTGAATCTGTAGATTGCCTTGTGTAGTATAGACATTTTCACAATGTTGATTCTTCCCAGCCACGAGGATGGTATGTGTTCTTCCATTTGTTAATATCTTCTGCTATTTCTTTTTTTAGGGTGTCATAATTTTCTCTGTAGAGGTCCTTCACCTCTTTTGTTATGTATATTCCTAGGTATTGCATGTTTGTTTGTTTGTTTTTGAAGCTACTGTGAAGGGAATTGTGTCCTTGATTAGTTTCTCACCTTTTCTGTTATTGGCATATACAAAGGCTACTGAGTTGTGGACATTGATTTTATATTCTGAGACAGTGCTGTATCTTTTGATCACTTCCAGGAGTCTTGTGATTGAGTGTTCCGGGTTCTCAAAGTATAAGGTCAAGTCATTGGCAAACAGCAAGAGTTTGACCTCCTCTGCCCCTATTTGGATGCCCTTTGTCTCCTTCTATTGCCTGATTGTATTGCCTAGAACTTTCAGCCCTATTTTGAATAGTAATGACGGTAGAGGACAACCTTGTCTAGTTCCAGTTCTAAGTGGAAAAGCTTTCAGTTTTGCTCCATTCAGTGTAAGATTAGCTGTGGGTTTGTCATAGATGGCTTCAATCAGATTAAGAAATGGGCCACCTATGCCTATATTCTTAAGTGTTCTAATTAGAAAAGGATGCTGAATTTTTCTTCATCTATTGAGAAGAGCATGTAGTCTTTGTTTTTGTTTCTGTTGATATACACAGAAACTTTAGACTGAAACTATACACAGAAACTTATAGACTTTCTAGGCATAGAGTTTTATGTAGTACTCAGAAATTATCTCTTGTATCTCTGTGGCATCTGTTGTTATTTCTCTTTATTGTTTCTGATTGAGGTTACTAGAGATTTTACTTTTTTGTTTGCAGTTAATTTGGCCAAAGGTTTATTGATTTTATTTTATTTTTTTAAACCAAACAATTTTGTTTCATTAATTTTCTGGATGGTTCTTTTCTTTTCAATTTCATTAATCTCTGATTTAATTTTGGTCATTTCTGTTCTTCTGCTGGGTTTGGATTACATAATTCTTCTTTTTCTAATTCCATAAAATGGTTCATTAGTTTGTTGATGCTCTCTCTTTCTATTTTTTGAATGTAGGCATTTAATGTGATAAATTTTCCTCTTAAGACTGCTTTCATTGTATCCCACAGGTTTTGGTAACTTGTGTCTTCATAGTTGTTATGTTTGAGGAATTTAACAAGTTTCTCTTTTGTCTTTTCCTGAACCCAACTGTCATTTATTATAAGGTTGTTTAATTTCCAAGTCTTTCTGTGGGGATGAATGTTTTTGTTGGAGTTGATTTCCAACTTTATTGCCTTGTGGTCTGAGAAGACAAAAGGTATAATTTCTATTCTGTTAATTTCACTGAGGTTTTATTTGTATCCTAGGATGTGGTCAATTTTGGAGTACGTACCATGGGCTGATGAGGCAAATATATATTCTTTAGCTTTGGGATGGTGTGTTCTGTATATGTCTATTAATTTCATTTGTTCTAGGATCACATTTAAGTCCTTTGTATCTTTGTTTAGTTTCTGTTTGGAGGATCTGTCCCGATCTGTCAGAGGGGTGTTAAAGTCCCTGGCTATTATGAGGTTATTGGATTTCATATTGCTCAGACCCATCAAGGTCTGTTTCATAAGTTTGGGAGCATTTAAATGGGTTCATAAATATTTAAAATTTAAATGTCTTCTTATTTTATTATTCCTTTGATCAGTGTAAAGTGTCTATCTTTGTCTTTCTTTAGTTGCTTTAAATCTGCTTGTATCTGAAAATGATATTGTAGTCCCTCTTTCTTCTGATTTCTATGTGCTTGAAATACTGTTTTCCATCCCTTAGCCCTGAGTCTTCATTTGTCCTTCAAGGCAAGGTATGTTTCCTGCAGACAGTATATGGATGGCTTGTGCTTTTTTATCCAATCAGCCAGTCTGTGTCTCTTCAGTGGTAAATTTAGTCTGTTGACATTTATTGAGAGAATTGATAAGTGTGGTGGAGTTTTACTTATCTTATTTTATTCATCTTTATTCATCTTATTTCTTTCATCTTCACTTTGGACAGGTTCTTTTGTGAAAGTCTGTTGTGTAGTTTTATCCTTTGTACCATTTTGGAAACTAAGTTTTGATCTTTAGTTTCTGGGTGTTTACTTTGCTGGTGGTCCATTGTGATGGTCAGTGTTGAGAATAGGTCTAAGTATTTCCTGTAGAGCTGGTCTTGTGAATTTCCTCAGTATTTATATATCTGCAAAAGATTTTATTTTTTCATCACTTTTGAAGCTTAGTTTAGCAGGATACAGAATTTTGGACTGAAAATTGTTTTGTTTAAGAATGTTGAAGTTGGATGACCATGCTCTTCCTGGCTTGGAAAGTTTCAGTTGAAAAGTCTACTGTCATCCTACTGGCTTTGCCTCTGTAGGTCAGTTGATGCTTACTCCTGAGTTCTTGAAGAATTTTTTCTTTCATCTTCACTTTGGACAGGTTCTTTACAATATGTCTTGGAGAGGCTCTGTTTGAGGTGAGATGACTTGGGGTTCGATATCCATTTGAAAGGAGTATGTCAGTGTCTTTAGTAAAATTTGGGAAGTTTTCATTTATGGTTGTCTCCAGTAGGACTTCTATTCCTTTGGGACAATGTTCTTCCCCTACAGGAATCCCTATTATTTGTATGTTTCAATACTTCATGGAGTCTCATAGTTCTCCAAGCACCTGTTCTGCTTTCTCTCCCTTATTTTCTGCCTCTTTAACTACCTGGGTTAACTCAAAAACTTTATCCTCTAGCTCTGAGGTTCTTTCTTCTCCATGGTGTAACCTATTTTTGATATTTTCCACTGCATCTTTATATTTCCTGATCATCTTTTTCATTTCCTTAAGCTCTGCCATATGCTTTCTATATTCTACGTATCTCTCATCTGACTTTTGGTTCTGTCTTCCCATTTGCTCATCCATTCCTTTTATTGTCTTTATCATCCATATTTTAAATCCCTTTTTTTGTCACGTCCATTAATTCTTTATAGGTAGAGTCTTCTGCAGTAGTTGCTTCATGGTCCCTTGGGGAAGTTGCTGTGCTTTGGGTTTTCATTCCTGAATTTTTCAGGTGTTTTCTCCTCATGTGTTCTTTCTTCTTGTTCACCTCCTTGTGGTCCTTTTTTCTTCTTAATGCCTCCTTTGCTTCAAATTACCTGTCTCAGGGCTTAGGTCTTGAAGTGGCCTCAGCCTGAGCAAAGCGAAACTCTTCCTTATCGCCAAAAAACCAGAAGTCCTTGCTCTTGATGATAATATGTTGCAATATAGCTGGGACACCAGGTAGCACTGTTTTTTTTTTTTTTTGAGACAGAGTCTCACTGTGTCCACCCTTGGTAGAGTACCATGGTGTCACAGCTCACAGCAACCTCCAACTCTTGGGCTTAAGCAATTCTCTTGCCTTAACCTCCCAAGTAGCTGGGACTACAGGTGCCCACCATAGCATCTGTCTATTTTTTGTTGCAGTTGTCATTGTTGTTTAGCTGGCTTGGGCCGGTTTTGAACCCACCAGCCTTGGTGTATGTGGTTGGTGCTGTAACCACTGTGCTATGGACGCCAGCCTAGCACTGTGGTTTTTATAGGACATGGAGAGCACAGCCAGCAACCTCTAGGGTCCTTATTCCTAACTTAGTTGCCTTCAGTGATCACTTGATTGTTTCCTCTGCATTGAGACCCTGCTGGGTTGTGGTCTTAAAGCTCATAAGAGGGGCAGGTCTCACAGTACCCCTTGAACTCTAGTTCCTGTAGGGAGCGGGAATCCTTCAGCCTGTCCCACAAGTTGAGTTCTGATCCCAGCAGGTAGAATTAAGACGGCCATGTTTTAGGCCCCTGCTAAGACCTTCTCACTACCTTCTCAGTATGGCTGCCTTGCCAGCCACCGGACCTATGGTAAATCCACTTCAACCAGCATTCGAATCTTGGTGCTCTGTATTGTTCAAGTCTGCCCCTCTTCCAAGTTTTCCACTCAATGCACAGGTTCCCCCAACAACTGAAAACCCTGGAAAGGCTTCCTCCCATCCTGAACCTCTGTGGGGGCCAGCTGATCCCAAGTGGTCACAGTCACTTGCCTAATTCATCACATTTCCACCACTTTGGATCATACACTGTATCTAGGTCACCACCTTCTTGCTCTGCTCCCTGAGCTATGAGTCTGGATAAGGTCCCCATGCCAGATATGGCTGGGTTCTGTCTTTTCCCCCAGTCATTCTAGGAGAGCTCAACTGAAAACAATCCTTCTGGTCCACCATCTTGCTCCACCATCCCCCCACCCCCCGAATTTTGTAAGAATTTTTTTTGCTTATCTGTAGTGTCAGATATCATGAAAAGTATGCACTGACCTCCCTTTTTGTGTGTGTGTGCTAATCAGCTTGCTTTTGTTATTGTTGGTATATTTAATGTGTGAGCCAAAACAACTCTTATTTTTTTAATGTGTGGCAGAGAAAAAAGAAGATTGAATACCCCTCATCTACTTCTTTCTTCACTGCCATTAACTAAGATTCTCATTACCTCTTACTAAGAATATTCCATAGAATGTCAGTTCCACAAGGGTGAGGATTTGTTTTGGTTTTGTTTACTGTTTCTCACTGCCTAGAAAAATGCCTTTTCTGAATGAATACTTTTGTTTTTAAAGAACAGCTTCACTAAGATATAACTTATAAATCATAAAGTTCACTCTTTTGACGTATATAAGTCCGTGATTTTCAGTATATTCATAGTGTCATTTATCAATTACCACTACCTAATTCTAAAACACTTTTATCCCCCTCCCTCTAAACTCTGTTAGTGGTATTAATAGTTACACCTCATTCCCTCCTCTTCCTATGCCTTGGAAACCACTGTTCTACTTTTTGTTTTTACGAAATTACCCATTCTGGCCATTTTACATAAATGGAATAATACAATATGCAATTTTCTATCTGGCCTTTTAGTTTAATGTAGTATTTTCAAGATTCGTCCACAATGTAGCATTTTTCAAATGGAAATTCAGCCTTTTAATGGCTGAATAATATTCCATCCTATGGAATACCACTTTTATATTTATCTGTTCATCAATTGATGCACATTTGGATTGTTTCTACTTTTTGGCTATTATGAACAATGGCTGCTGTGAACATTCATATACATGTTTTTGTATGGACATACATTTCCAGTTCTTTTGGGTGGAATGGGGTGGAATCGCTAAGTTACATAGTAATTCTATGTTTAACTTGATGAGAACCTGCCAAACTGCATCAAAGGGGCCATACCATTTTACATTCCCATCAGCATTTATGCCATATATTTGATAACAGTTGTTATTGTCTGTCTTTTGATTGTGGCCATCTTACTGGGTGTGAAGTGGAATGTCATTGTGGTTTTGATTTGCATTTCCCTTATGACTATGTAATTGAGCATCTTTGCATGTGCTTGTTTTTTTTTTTTTTTTTTTTCACAGAAACAAAGGGAATTTATTTACTCTGAGCACATTATTGGAAAGGGAAGCAGGTTTGAGGGGAGGAAGATGTCTGCATTTTCCTGGGCACACTACCCCATCCCCTCCCCCTGCCACCCCTACTGCTGCCTTGACCCAAGCTCTAGGAGAGAATAAAGTAGGAATCATGTTCCCAGACCAAGTCAGAATTTCTACTTTATGTTTATTCAGGGGCCATGAAAGATCAGGTCTGTTCTGGGCCAAACCAAAGCCTCATTTAATCGTTTGCCCCTAAGAGTAGACTTTAGTTGGAGCCCACCATCTAGAAAGTTTCTAGAGCCAGTATCAGCCACTTTGAAGACAGCTGATTGGGCCAGGTGCATTGGCTCTCACCTAGCACTCTGGGAAGCCGAGGTAGGCAGATTGCTTAAGCTCATGAGCTCGAGGCCAGCCTGAGCAAAAGTGAGATCCTGTCTCTACTAAAAATGAAAAACTGGGGTGGTGCCTGTGACTCAAAGGGGTGGGGCACCAGCGCCATATGCCGGAGGTGGCGGGTTCAAACCCAGCCCTGGCCAAAAACTGCAAAAAAATAAAAAATAATAAAATAAATAAAATAAAATAAAAATGAAAAACTGAGGCGAAGGATCTCCTGAACCCAAGAGTTTTAGGTTGCTGTGATGTCATGGCACTCTACCAGGGTGACAGCTTGAGACTCTGTCTCAAAAAAAAAAAAAAAAAAAAAAAAAATCCTGTCTCCTCAAAAAAGCACAAAATTATGGCAGGTATGGTGGCTCACACTTGTATTCCTAGCACTTTGGGAGGCTGAGGTGGGTGTATTGCCTGAGCTCACAGGTTCAGAGACCAGCCTGAACAAGAGTGAGACCCTGTCTCTACTAAAAATGAAAAACTGAGGCACAGGTGCATCTGCTTGTTGACTGCTCACATATAATCATTAGATAAATGTCTATTCAAGTACTTTGCCCAGTTTTTAATTGAGTTGTCTTTTTATTGTTGAGTTGTAAGAGTCTTTTATCAAATAAATGATTAGTAAATATTTTTTTCCATTCTGTGGTTTTTCACTTTCTTGATGTGTCTTTTGAAGCACAAAAGTTTTAAATTTTGATGACCTTCAATTTACCTATTATTTTATTGCTTATGATGTGTTTGGTGTCATATCTAAATTGAATGAATATTTGAACAGTTTCTTAACTGCCTCCCCCTGTATCTGCCTTTTCTATTATAACCAAAGTAAGTATTATAAAAAGAAAATTTTATCAGTCACTTTCTATTTTAAGTCCCAAGGTGGCCTTGAGTGGCTTCTCATTGTCTTGAGGAGAAGTTCAAATACTGCTTGATGGCTACAAGCCCTCAATAATGTGGACTCATCTACCGTATGATAGTGGTACCTAGCTTCTAGCAATAATTGGATCAACGAATCTTGTTCCTTTTCTCTCTTTCTTTTTTTCGTCAAGGCTTATGGCTCTGTATATATGAAAGAGTAACATTGTGGAGAGATGAAATTACACAGGACCCCACCAGCATGGAAAAAGTCTTAAAATGGGCTTTGTGTAAAGAAATAACATTCAATCCTGGAAATCCCAAGTGTGCTAATAAGGAATGAGTATTTCAAAGGCAAAAGTTGCCTTAGATGGTGATCTGAATGACTTCTTATCAACTTGAATGCCTTTTCCTGTGCAGTGTGCAGTTACTCTCAGGGTGAACACTTCTGAACTCCCTAGGAGAAACAAAGGCTTCTCTGATTTCAGTGTAATTCAATTTAAGCAGCTCTGTCATAGCATCTGCAGCCTGAAGTTGTTTCCCACCCAGATATCACAGTTCAGGGTACACATGGAGGAGGCAGGGAGCAGAATCATATAGCATATACATCCTCAGTTGTTCTCCTAGGGAGGTGGGGGGAATGGGAGAAGGGAATTAAGAGTATCTGCTGGACGCCAGGAAAGGTGCTGGCTATTTTTTGTATATCATACCATCTAATACTCATAACAATCAAGTGAAATAAGAATTCTTCTGCCCATTTATCTGGCAGCCTGTGTCTTTTGACTACCTAGATACCGCTATCATGGGCCACTAGTTGCTCCATCTGAAAGAAGAACATTAGAAATGCTCCATCTTGAACCCATATTCCTCTGGCCCAGTGTGCTGTCATGAATGTGGGCTTGCAGAGGGGGGACAGTTTGGGAAAGGCTAGGTTGGGGTCCTGAAGCTGACTTGCAGACTTCTCCCTACTCTCCTGGAATGGTTCCCTTTCCAGCCCTTGATTTTTATTCCCACTGAGTAATGCTGGCCTTTCTTGTAGCTCAGCTTGCAGTGGCTCCTGAGGAATTATTGGTCAGACTGATGTGAAAAAGACAAAACCCTGGGGATTGGTTCCCCAACCTGAACCCTAGGCCAGCAGGGCTGGCTCAAGCAGGGCTCAAGCAGGGCTCACCAAGCCTATGCAAGCTCTGAGCATACCTTTCTGGTTTTCCTGGGCTGGCAGGACTCACTCAGGTGGCTGGATCCCTCATCAAAAATATATCTTCATATCCCTGTCACTGGAGCCTGGATTGATGAGCAGGGATGTGAGGAGGCAGGGGGCAGCCTCCCTAAACAGTTTGAGACCTCAGGCTAGAACCTCCTACATCCGTATAATGAGGGGTCTAGAATCCATCACTGAGCAGCATTTTATTCTGTAGTGTTTGGCTCAGAGCCCACCTTCCCTCTCTGTCCTTTCCCCTCTCTCTTTCCCCTGTGCTCTTGTATCACCACCCCTTCAACAGTGCCTGAGGCCCAGCTCCTTTCTATCCCAGGAGGCAACTGAGTTGCTGTGTCTCCTCATTTGGTGACCTCTTGGTCTTCTGAAACAGTATTTTCAATTTTCAAAAGCACCTTTCCTGCTGGTGTTCATTACTTTTCATGGGAAACCTTTTTTTTTTATGTTTTGATATCTTGAGTAGAGAGCACAAGTGTTTTTGATACATGAATGAATGGTATAGTTAGGGCTTTTAGTGTACCTATTGCTAGAATAGTATACATTGTATCTGATAGGGAATTTTTGATCCATCACCCTTTCCTTACTCTCCCTTCTTTTAGTCTCTAAACTCCATTATACCACTCTGTATGACCATATATACCCACTGTTTAGTTCTCACTTACAGATGAGCACGTGTGGTATTTGTTTTTCCATTCTTAAGAAACCTCTCTTAGGATTATAGTTTCCAGTTCCATCCAAGTTGCTGTGTAAAGCATTATTTTATTTTTTATGGGTGAGTAGTATCCCATGGTGTGCAATTACCCCCAGATTTGTTCTTTTTGCTTAGGATTTCTTGGGCTATTTGAACTTTTTTTATTTTGTATAGTATATACACTATATTTTTGTTATTTACTCATCAGTTGACAGGCATTTAGGTTGATTCCTATTTGCAATTCTTAATTGTGCTGTGATAAACATATGAGTACATGCATCATGTTGATAGAATGACGTATTTTCCTTAAGGCATATACCTAGTAGAGTACTGCTGGATTGAATGATAGATCTACTTTTAGTTCTCTGAGGAATCTCTATACTGTTTTCTGTAGAGGTTGTACTAATTTTCCTTTTCATCAACAGCGTATAGCATTCTCTTTTCACTACATCTGTGCCAAAATCTCTTGTTGCTCGATTATTTAATAGTGGCCATGCTGACAGGGGTAAGGTGTATCTCATTGTAGTTTTAATTTGCATTTCCCTGATAATTTGTGATATTAGCATTTTTCATATATTTCTTGGCCATTTGTCTATTTTCTTTTGAAAATATTTTTCCCACTTTATAAAGGGGTTATTTGGTATTTTTCTTACTGACTTGTTTGAGTTCCTTGGAGATTCTGTATATTATTTCTTTGTTGGATGTTTACAGATATTTTCTCTTATTCTGTAGATTGTTTATTTACTCTGTTGGTTATTTCTTTTTCTGTGCAGAAAACTTTTTAGTTTAATTAAGTCCCAGTTATTTATTTTTGTTTTATTGTATGTGATTTTTTGGGTCTTAATTATAGATTCTTTGCAAAGACCAGTGTCCAGAAGAGTTTTTATTTATTTATTTATTTTTGTTTTGAGACAGAGTCTCACTATGTCACCCTCATCACAGCTCACAGAAACCTCAAACTCTTGGGCTTAAGTGATTCTTTTGCCTCAGCCTCCCAAGTAGCTGGGACTATAACTGCCCACCACAATGCCTGGCTATTTTTTGGTTGTAGTTTTCATTGTTTGGCAGGCCCAGGCTGGGTTTAAACCTGCCAGCTCCAGTGTATGTGGCTGGTGCCCTAGCTGCTGAGCTATAGGTGCCGAGCCAGAGTTTTCATTTTTTAAAACTCTTCTAAGAGTTTCTTCTAGAAGTTTTATGTTTTCAGGTCTTACATTTAAGTACTTAATCCATCTTGAGTTAATTTTGGTATATGGTGAGAAATAGGGATCCAGTTTTATTTTTCTGCATTTGACTATCTGGTTTTCCCCATGCCATTTATTAAATAGAACATCCTTTCACCAGTGTATGTTTTTGCCTGCTTTGTTGAAGATCAGTTGGTTGTAGATGTATGGTTTTGTTTCTGGGTTCTCTATTCTGTTCTATTGACCTCTGTGGGTAGTTTTATAATAGTACCAGGCTATTTTGATTACTGTAGCCTTATAGTATAATTCTAAATTGGGTAATGTGATGCCTCCAGATTAATTCTTTTTGTTTAGGGTTGCTTGGGTTATTTTGATTCTTTTGATTACATATGAAATTTAGGATTGTTTTTTCTAATTCTGTGAAAAATGACTTTGGTATTTTACTTGGAATTATATTAAACCTGTAAGTCACTTTGTGAAGTATGGACATTTTAACAATATTGATTCTTTCTTCCAATTCATGAGTGTAAGATGTTCTTCTATTTATTTCTGTCATCAGTGATTTCTTTTATTAGTGTTTTGTAGATCTCCTTGTAGAGATCTTTCATCTCTGTGGTTAAGTATATTTTTAGGTACTTTATCTTTTTTGAAAATATTATAAATGGTATTGAGTTCTTGATTCTATTTTCAGTTTGGCTGTTATTAGTATGTAGAAATGCTATGGATTTGGTATATTAATTTTGTAACCCATAACTTTACTGAATTTACTTGGTAATTGTAGGAGTCTTTTGGAAGAGACATAAGAGTTTTCTAGATAGAAGATCATATCATTGGCAAACAGGAATAGTTTGACCTCTTCTTTTCTGATTTGGGCATCCTTTATTTCTTTTTCTTGCCTGATTCCTCTGGGTAGGATTTCCAGTACTATGTTGAATAGAAGTGGTGACCGTTGGCATCCTTATCTTGTTCTGGTTCTGGGGGAGCACTTTCAACTTTATCCTATTCAGTATAATGTTAGCTGTAGGTTTGTCTTAAATAGCTTTTAGGTAACTGGGCCTGGCGAATCTGGGGAGACAAGACTCCAGACATCTCTGGCCGGTGGGACCTGCCTACAATCATCCCCTTGAGGACACAGAGAGCCAGCAAGGGACTTCTGGACCCCAGGAGGAAGACAAAAACAGTGG